>CABFVZ010005067.1:20517-37286 GCA_902151445.1 Timema monikensis
CCCAGACCCCTTAAGTACAAGCTCACTAAGGCCATATATTTTTATATCCTTTTGTAGCTCTACTTAAAGTAAACCTGTAGTGACTGAAATCTACTTTGGAAATACTGGTAACAAATAATTGGATCACCGGTGTTGCAGCAGATCGTGTGGATCAACAGTTCAATGACGTGTGCAGCCAACCAGATTTTGTCCAAAAAATGAATAGTTTTTCAAGGCAACATGACAGACTAGACACGTTCTGGATAACTATTATACTAAATAATGAATATAATCAGAATTTGGTATCCTTTCTTAGATTAATACTGATCCTATTACACAGGAATGCCAGTTTAAAGAAAGGTTTTTCTGTAAATCAAGTGTGTGTTGTGGAAAACTAAAATAAACTTTTTTCATTGCACAAAGACTAATATACGACTCAGTAAAATCAATTGATGGAATAGAGAAGGTAGAAATGGCAAAATCTTGGATTCATTCTGCCCGCAGTGCTCGTTTACATCACAAGGATAGCTTGGATGTAAAAATGAAGGCAAAACAGAACAAAGAGAAAGAAAAGGGCGATAGGAAACACGCTGCATTAATGGGAAAAAAGCTTGAAGCTAAAAAGAAAAAAATCTTAGAAGTATTCAAAAACAAGACGAAACAGAGGCATTGAAGAAGAAATAAAAGCATTTCAAAAATATTATTAACTCGACAAATTTTGACACTTGTTGCTTCACCATGATTTGTTTCCCCCAATCAGTTATTTAAGTAATTATGTGCATACTTTGGTGTTGAATAAAAATAAAGAAAAAATACTGCACTAGGTTTTTTCACATTGTTTTTTTTACCACACTTATACAGTGCAAAAATAAAGTTTGCCTAAAACATTTAATATTGGAAAATAACCTATAACAATGTTTTATCACTAGTAGCTGCTAGAATTTTTTAAAGATATGTAATTAATATGACAAACAGAAAATCATTATTCAACATATAAAACAGGAGAAAGGTAATTCAGGGAATATTTTAAAAATCACCTTGAAAAGTCAGGGAATTTTAAAATAGAAGTTCTGTAGCCACTCTGAATGTGAATACTAATTTTATACATTCAAATGGAATATCAATAACTAATGAAGTTAACAAATATATGTATTCATAAAAGGTATTTGTCATTAAATTTGAAACATTTCAGCAAAAGATTAATCTCTGTGGCATAAATGCATTACAAGTTATATTTATTTAAATGACAACTACATAATAGTGCAGTGGCCACATGGTTGACGTCATCACGCAATCTCCCACCACTGGAATTTTGTAACACACTCTTTTCGGAGACACTTATATAATACATTAAACATAAAATATTCACTAAGCTTTTGTTCTCTTAGGGTAAATAAATCCTGTTCTGGCTCTTGGACTGATTCTAAACAAGTTAGGTATTTCTTCTATCTAGTTCTATTGAGCTCTATAGAGAAATCTGAATCAAGAGCACTTTAAAGATAGCTAGTCATATTTTGTTTATCCAAGTGATTGCACACTTTGAACGTTGAGCAGGAGTTAAATAAAACATTTATTTTAAAATATATGTTTCATTATTGGAAATGAATTTGTATTCACAACTACACATTATGATGGCTCTCTTATTTTAGATTTAAATTTGCTATAAATCTGACTTTAGTAATGATGATTTGTTTAATGGTAGCAACATTAAAATAGATTATTTCATATACACTATCTTTAGCAACAAAAGTTACAAAATGTATTAATAAAAATATAATGCTAACGTAATAGAGGCCTAGATGAGCCTAACCCTTTATTTAGTAGGAATATTTAAAATTAAAATAGTGATAATCCGGGCCTCAGAAAGGTTAGGCATTGTGTCAGGCGACCAGTCTGAGATACTTATTCAACTCATTGATGTAAAATGTTTGTTCTTATTAGTTATTATGTTGTAAGTGCACTTGTAAGTTGACTTAAAACTCTAATAATCCCACATATGTTAAGCTATATTAAAAATAATAATAATAATTCCAGGGTATCCAGCGACTTGGAAAACATTGAATTTACTTAATTTGGTCAGAGGAAAGTAATTGAATTTTATCATATTTCATGAATTTTTACAATTCACAAATTTTTTCAAAAAAAAATTGCATCTTTTATTTACAATAGTCAAGATAGTTATAGATATAGTTTCAGTTAATACATATATTAGGGCCCCCCATATCCTCTGGTAATACATTCCTAGTTCTACTGTGGAAAATACTGAACTATCTAACATTTAAGAATCAAATAGCCAAAACTATTATTTATGCTTTTGGTGAGGATTACTCCAACTAGATATCATATTCTGAAAATTGAAACATGACACCTGGACACAGGAATCAAACTCTGGACCATTGACGTACTAAACCAAAGGTCCCAGGTTTGATTCCTGTGTCCAGGTGTCATTTTGCAATTTTCAGAATATAATCTAACATGATATTCATGTAACATACAAAAATATGGTAAAGTTTAATTGATAAATTATTCACAGTAAAACATTACTAACATTAACATTTATCCGGCAATCACATGATGATGACGATGACAACGGTGATGATGGTTATATGATAGCACTATGCCCACGATGAGGAAATGAAGTGGGGTGATGGTGTAAGCATTGTGACTTAAAAACAATTATTTCTTTAATTAAAAGTAAATAAAATTGGGCAGCGGTAAATCGCAGATACAGGGGCCCTACTAAACTCTCAATTTCTTTTAACACAATTGAGTATACTAATCTCAATTCAAAAATTCAACATATGATTTTCATGTCACCTTTCAGCCCATCTACCTCAAGTCTTTAGCCAAAGTAGGGTTATGGCTTTGTGCACGTGTGAGAATTTGAATATGTTATAGACATAAGGAACTAAAAGAGAATGTGTCTTTCAACAATTTTAAACTCGACTAATATCTCAAAGAAATCTAATTTAGATTGCACTACCCAATAACCCATTGCCTTAATCTGAAAGCTTTTAACTTCTTCATAGAGTGGCACAATTTCAAGTTGTGGGTGTGTCTAAAAATATGATTACATTAATTTGCAATCATAATCAATAGTGTTTGGACTATTCTTAATATTTATTTATAGTGACTGGAAAAACAGATTGGTTTTATAAAACCTGGTAAAAACAGCGAATTTTAAAATATAATTTAGCTGGACACTATGAAATTCATCAAGCCCCTATATTTAGTAATTTCAAAAATAGTAATTTTTGCTATCTACTATACAACTTAAGAGGCCACCATAGTACCCAAAAGATACACCAAAACATGTGTGTCTTATTGATCTAGTCAATCAGAAATTAATAAGAATACATTGAAGGAAAAAAATCTCCAACAGATTTCAGTGTGTCTCTTGGATTTTATGGTTTTATTTTTTGTTTTGTTTTTATATCAGCAACGAGGAAAAAAAAATCAATTGTTCAAAATCCTCTTAATTTTACAAGCGAAATATGGAGAACTAAACTAAATTAAAACTCTTGGATCCTAGCTATGAGATAAACATTTCGTGCTAAAATCCTGTGGTCACAGTACAAAAACTTAAGATATTAGTTAAATTATAATTTAGATTGGACCCAGTTAGTGCTGCTACCGAGTGTTGGCTGTCCGAGTGCACGTCCATTATAGGTAGTGATGAAGGGGTAGGGAGAGTGTCAAACAGAAATAAGTCATTAACATGGTGGCGACTCACTTGGAAAACCTGGAAATATCAGGGAATTTTCTCTTATAATCTGGGATTTCACAAAGATACCACATATTGATTCATTTGTCCAATAATAGTAATATAATAAGATTTACGTTTTTAACAATTTGAAATTGGTGTAAGTATTTCAAGATTGACCAACATTATAATAATAATTTTTCTTGGTAATCACGATTTGGGAAATTGGTTAAAAAAAAACTTTTTTTTAAAAAAAACTACAAACTCTGTAAAACTAATAATATAACATTATTATACACAATCAGATATAAATAGTTTTCAAAATAATACAAAACTTTAAATACAGAAGCAGACAAAATCACGTTATTAATTAACGTATATCATATTTTCAAACCAAGAATGTGATTGGCTATTGCCAACAACTTCGTTGTGTATTGGCCAATCATATGTTATCTTCCTTTCAAGTTTATTAGTCCTTACCATGCATGCGCATTTCATATTCCACTGTTCATCCTCAATGCTCATTCGTCTGTAAGTTTCTTCACACATGCGCAGAGCAGTTCACAAGTCATTTTAAAAGAGAAATAAGGAACAGATGACATCACAAGCAAGACTAGTTTCGATCTTAGAATGTTTGATATTTTGATTTTTTTTTCTTGGGGTGTTTTAATAATTAATATTAATCAAATGCTTATGTGAAATATTTTATATATGATTAAAATTTAAGAGCTTAATCCATTCTTATTTTACTAACATATTTGTTAATAAACGTTTACTTTGTTAACAAGATAGGAGATTATACATTTTTGCCTAACTGTGAGATCTATAATAATATAAAGTCTTATCGATTTTGGTTCGGTTTGTTCGATTAGCGATCTAATGCATTGTACTATCATGGTAGATATGTTTACAAATTGAAGCAAACATCAATTTCCCATCTCTACTATTATATTAATACTTAATATTATTTGACTAGTAAATAATGTCACACTCAAGATCCTTAATCAGCATTCCAGGCTGTCTGGCTGATGAAGTCTGAGTTTTATTGGGTTCAACAAGTTTCCAGAGACAAGTACTAAGCACACTGTTCCATATTCATGACTAGTTTTTCTTTAAGTAATAAATATGGGACACCAGGCTCTTGTGAGTCACATGACTGGTAAAAACCACTTGAAATGTAAACGAAGTACTAAGACAATCAATGTCGCTTGAAATATTTTTACGACCAGGATGTTGTCCTACTGCTACAGATTCTACTCCAACCACTAGTTTTCCAGTACCCTGTGTTCAGTCAAAAGGTGTGCAACCAGCTGCAGCATTTGTAATTTCTCAATTAACCTTCAATAGCACCCTGAGGAATGGAGGCTTTATTTTAAATTAAGTTGTAACCAAGGCAGAAATTTTTGTAGTGTGTAGAATCAGTGCTTACTCATAAGTCTTTTCGCAGTGTTTCAAATGATGTTAAACTGTTTAAAACAATGTTTCATGACAGCAAAATTGCAAATAAAATGTAACTGCAAAGAGATAAACTAGTTTATACAATTATGTATACGATATCACCATATTTTAAGAATCAACTTGTTCAGAAATTAAGCGAATGTGAATATTTGGTTATTGGATTTGATAAATCCCTAAATAAACTATCACAAAAACAACAAATGAACATCAGTGTTATATATTGGGACAGTGAGTTGCACCAAGTGTGTACAGGATATTTTACATACACATTTCTGAGAAGGACTAGAGCTACTGACATGGTAGCAGTTTTCATAGAAGCTATTGCTCCTTTAAATCACAAAAACATTGTACATGTATCCATGGATGGCCCAAATGTGAACTTTAAATTTCTTAAAGACTAGAAAATGACATTAGGCTTGAAGAAACTGATCCTGTTTTCTTGAACATGTGAAGCTGGGGTCTTCACACGTTGCACTGTGCTTTCAAGGCTGCGGTAAATATTACAGATTGGAAAATAATTCAGTTTTTGAGATATTTCTAACTTGTTTAGAAAGGTGTCTGTTCGTAGAGCAATGTACACAGCTTATGCAGGAGAAAATGTTTTCCGCAAAAATTTTGTGCAATAAGGTGGCTTAAAAACGCTGGTGTTGCACAAAGAGCAATTGACATTCCAAATCTTGTTACATTTGTAAATTGTGCTGAGCACGATAAAAAAAAAAAAAGCCCCAACATGTGAAAGTTACAAGACTATGGCAGCAATCATTAAAGACAAGTTTTTGTCTTCTAAGCTAGCCTTTTTCAAGATGTTGGCCCAAGAGGTAGAATGAGTTATAAGAGAGCTTCAAACAGATACCCTACTAGCCCCATTCTTACACACTGCATTAACAGCCATTTTGTCTAACGTCATGGAGTGTTTGGTGAAGGCGAAAATACTGAAAGCAGCATTATCTGTGAATGTTGTTGATGTTTCTAAAGAAGAAAATATTTTGTCAGTAAAAAAAATTGATTTGGGCTTTTCAACCCGCAATGAACTCGAGAAGTCTAATGGTACAGATTTACAAATTCTACAGTTTCGTAGCGATTGTAGAAAGTGCTTGTGAAATTTGTTGTGAAGATCTTGGAGTGCTCTCCACTGGCATATAGATTGACTAAAGCATGACCTGTATTGACCCAAGTATTATTACTGCTAATCCAACAATTGCTACGAAACAGTTGGAGACACTATTGTCAACTTTAGTAGATGCAAGGTGGCTTGTCGGTACAACAGCTGACAAGGCAGCTTGAGAATTCAAAAATATATGCCTAAATCCAAATGTAACTGTGACACTGAAGGAATACTCTCGCGAACAAGAACAAATTGACCACCTGTAGCGAGTTTTCCAAACGCGCGAATCTGATAACATTTATAAAATCATGAAACTTGTTTTGATACTCTCTTATGGAAATGTAAATATTGAGCGAGGCTTCTGTCAAAACAGAATGTATTGAACCCTCCTTAACTAAAATAAGGAATAAACAGAAGGTCCAAACAACAATGAAAAATTGGGCAATAGGAGTGAGCGATTGGAGTTATGTCCTTTAAATGCCAGAGATCAAACATTCAAAACTCAGATCTCGCAACCCACACCAGTTGTGGAAGTAAATATATGGCCGGTCAACCTCATAGAGCTCATTAACCAAAAGGTATATATCCCAAAATTAAAGTAAAACGAAAAGACATGTAAAAATACACTACCTATGGCTATGGTGAACCATTAGACTAATAATTGCATGAACTAGTTTTAAGTTGATATTTATTCATCAAGAAGTTAATATCATAAGAAAATATATAATAATATATTATATAGAGATAATCTTTGAAATATACAAGAAGCTTTTGACACATTCTGACACATTCCACATTCTGATGACATGCGAAGTTTTAAAAGAAACGTCAATTAATTATTTTGAGCGCCAGCATTAAAAAACAACAACATAATCAAATGTGGCTTTAGCTCAACAACAACCTTATCATAACAACAAGACTTCCATTAGTAAAGTTTCTTTACGGAATAACAGTCATAATCATGCTATTCTCATTAGTTAACTAGCAAAATACATTTCTTATAAAACATAAGAATTGATCCAAAAATATCTTAATAATCTCAGAACAATTACCCCCTATTCCATTATGCGGTAAACGCTAAACAATCTCATTACAATATCAAAATATTCCATAGAACTTCTGAAAAAGATATTTAACTAATCATACGTTGAAAGCTAAACGGTTTCATAGTAAAATAAGATCATTCTACACATTACGTAAATTTAAGCCAAGTTAATAAGTTCCAAATATTTACAAAAGGTCAAAATAACAATTATGTAACTAATAGAATTCAATATTGACATTATTTCACAAAGTTAAATATATCTATAATATCCTAAGTTCAATGATCAATCCTTCCCAGAGCAAGTAATTAAATCGATAGCTCAACAATCGATATTAGTGACACGACCATGTTACAAAATTAACCACGTAGAAAATAAAAAACCGATCTTATTTTTATTTAAAGCATTTAAGAAATGGCTGAAAGAGAATTTTTAAATATGAAACAAAAATTTTAAATAAAGGGAAAATATACTAAAATCGCCAAAGAGAATTTAGACCTTACATTTTAACAATCTGAAGCCGGAGAGCTTCTCCTTCCCCAAATATAATCAAGTCCAAGAGTTATGACAAGATGTCCTGCCGCCACTATATATAGAACACAGCCCAGAGAAAATGGATGACGGGAAAAAGGGTGGGGGACAACATATGGAACACTTGGGAACAATACGCGCATGACACCATGGCTTCAAAACAGTTTCTTAGAGCCTCGAGATTATCCTAGAATATAGGCAAGTAAAGTGTCTTTGTCGCTAGAGCTCTTTGCATCTAAAGTTCTTTGTCACTACTTCATAACAATACTGGTGGTCAGTCTAATTCAGGCCACAGGTGCGCGTAGTTGTGATTGATATTTTCTCGCGTTGGTGTTCATCGGCACTGGAAGTGGTGCAATGGGGTAAGAAAAAGTTTCTCTTCAATTCTTGTAGCCCAATGCTACAGTATACTTCAAAACATGAGAGAATAGACTTTGATATCCCTCCATTGTGTGAATGATGCAGTGGCAACAATAGGGGAATTGACAAATCTTAACATTTCTAAGTCACTCGCAGCTCGCAATCTACATTTACGCTTCAAAGAAGTAGCTAAGCTCTAAGAGAAAGAAAACATTTAAAAGTCGCGGAAATCAACATAAAAGAGAAGAACATCCATAGAGATTAAGAAATTGAAAGAAAAGTGTCGGAAAATTGTGGAAGATGAACAAAAAGCATCTACTATGATTGAAGACGAAATAAAGCCCTGAAATCAACCAGGCATATTTATCATTCCTGACTGACTTCACTTTTCAACATTTTGAACTGTACGGGCTTATTTTAAAGTCTTTGATTCAAAATAAGTGTTAAAATATTTTCTGATGTTAAAGACTTATTGTAATGAATACAGCAAAAATTATTTTATTTTTATATTAGAACTCTAAATATGCTTAATCATGCTTTTTAAACAAGGAAAAGAGCTTCATGCCTAGATTTTAGTGTTCAGTAAGTACTGCTGTTGTGACCCGCCTCGGTGGCGTAGTTGGCTAACGCGCTTGTCGTGTTTAGCTCGACTGCTGAGGACGGGGAGATCGAGGTTTGAATCTCGGTTGGGTGAACTGGGGGGGTTTCCTAAATGGTTTTCCACTCTACCTCCACGCTAATGCGGGTTCACTTCCTCTAATTAAACCTTCCCAATTCCTAATCCATTAGCATAATTAGTACTTAAAGCGTATAACCCGAACAGATAGTAAGACACGGTGCTAAATATTATATTATTATTACTGCTGTTGTGTGTATGCACATTGGTGACTTACATTACATCTTTTATTGTTGAACAAATATATCATAGTCTAGAGCTCATTTTAATCAGGTAGGCCTAAATATTATATTATTATTATTATTATTATTATTACTACCAAGGTTCTTTAACATAAATCTACTTGCAACATAGCAGGAGATTATATTTTCTGGAATTTTCCCATTTATCACTTGTTTATTGTTTGATTAATTCGTTAGATTAATACTTTTGTTTTAACTTATTATTAGGATAAGGCCATTAAATGATATGTTCCTTTTATACCTGGAAATATTGGGGAATTTCGGTATAAATTTTGAGTAGCCACCCTTAACTTTTATCTTCTGTACACAATACTATTTTTAAGTGTCAACCATTTTATTTTAGGAAAAGGGTAAGGGGGGNTCTTGCAAGGATTAATTTAAATGTAACTACCGACACCACTGTTTATTTTGTATTATATTATAGGCCTTCAAAAGGAGGTATGCTTTGTAAATTCATTGAACCATTTCTTGATTTCACTAATATTCTTCTGCATTATACACTATATTAAAACATAGCAATTTAGATACACGTTTTGTTCAGAAATAAAGTCAAACTTGGTTATAGCGTCGTCGAAGGGGACAAACAAATTTTGACGTTACGTCAGAGTGACGTAAAAGAGGTACCAACAGAACACTTTTAACAGCTTGTAAGGAAGGACATTTAATGTAGAATTCACTAATCCAAATTCATGGCATAAATAAGCCTTTTTCTGTGCACCTTCACATGCTCTAATGACACATACTTTCTCTTTATTAGGCAGAACTTTTCTTTTTGTACTACAACATCCCATGATTATGAAAAATGTAGGCCTATGTCTACCAAATGACTACACATTGACTACCAAAACTAACATTGAACTTAAAAAAAACCTTGACTTTAAGCTTAGACGCGCACACGAGACAGTTCCAGCCATCTGAGTGGCAATGAAGGAGGGTTAGTCCCCTCTTCATTTTGACCTTGAAGCGGCTACGATTCCAACAACATTCTACCAGACTTTGTTTTGCCATTCACTCTATTATTAGACCAGTGCATTGTATGACCAGTACACCCCCAGCTTGCTATAAAATAGACCTCTGTAGGAATTGGTCATTTTTTCAGTTTTTTTTTTACATATACATACATTTAAATACAATTTAAGGTAAAATATCTAAGAAGTTTCTGACGCTACAACTGAGTGGTAGTGATGCTAAAACAAAGGTTTTTATAATGTTAATAGGTGGCAGTTTGACTGGACTGCTGAAAAAATGACGCTACGCTTGAGTTGACAGAATAGCCGCAGCTGTTATAACCAAGTTCGACTCTATTAACATAAATTAATAAAATTTCCCATTTTTAACTGCTGGGATTGTGATTTTAACCTTATAAATTGTCAGATAAAGAAAAACACACCTGCTCTAGAAATGAAATAATGATATTTTACATTATTTTGCTGTACCATAAGGTGAAATACCAGGCGTCCACCTTGGCTCAGATCCTACGTTAAACTGTAGGTCCTCTGTTTCATCTCGCAATCACCTTGCGTAATCACATTAGTATAAGTAAGTACAACCCAAACGAGTATTAAGACGCACTGCTAATAATAATAATAATAATGTACCATAAATTTTTTTAACATGCTTTAGTGTACCATTAAAGGCAAAGGGTTGTAAAAACTGGAGGATATAATAAATTGCATTTGTCTTCAATAAACAATATTAAACTATCAAGTTCAACATAGTGCATTGTATCATGAGCTTCATAGCCTTTACCTTACACCAAAAAACCAAATCAACATTTAGATGGATAAATACATACTTCCTGACATTAGGAACTCGAAAGTTCATTGCCGCACTTACTAAAGTATGTCACTTATCCCTGTCTTGAACTAGTTTTATCAAGTCCACTTCATTACACCCTATCCCTATCCTGAGCTAGTCCACCTCATCACCCAATTTCTTTCAGGTCCATTCTAATGTTATCCTCCCATCTGCGTCTAGGTCTTCCCAATGGTCTCTTCCCATTGGGTTTGCCAGTCCTTACCATAAACATGGTCTAGTCTCTTCTATTTGTGGCACATGTCCTGCTCTCCATAAACTGTGAGATTTTGACTACCCTAACAATGTTTGGTGATGAGTACAGGGTATGAAACTCATCATTATTTAACCACATCTATTCTGTTTTATTAATCCGTTTTTTGGCCAAATATTCTTCAAAGTACTTAGTTTTTAAATCCACTAAATAGGTTATTAAAATTATCTTTTTATTATTTTATGCTTGTTTGAGTTATAAAGATATTGGTCTGTGATGGGCACCAATTATGATGATAAGGAATCTTTTATTGAGATATTTGATATTGATCCGCGATACGGCACCAATTAAAATGATATGGTTTTATATTGAGATAATGCCCTGTGATTGAGCACTATTCATAATGATATCTGGGTTTTATGATGATGACATGTACATGCCTTACTGCACACTTGTACACGATGATGTGATTTGATTATATATGATACTTATAATTATTAATTATGAAATGACCAAGACTTTTGATGTTGCACACGATTTATTTATATGATTACACCTTCGGTATTGAATATATTATATAAAATGACAAAGTTTTTGTTAAATTACGTATTGTTTTTGTGTGATATTTCACATTCCACGTTCTGAGTACTGTGTGCTATGTAGATTTATGTTTCTACTTTACTTATACATTACAATATTACTCTTTTAATGAGCCGTGTGGTGAATCGAACCTTGGATTCATACGCATAAGCTGCTTATATATTACGGACCCCTTGTCTCCAGTGTTAAAACGAACTAATGGAAAAAAAAAACTGAAAACCTGATGTATTAAAGCCCGGCTTCCTATTGCTTTTACTAATACACCAAAGTTGATCTTTACTAAAAGAAAAATTTTAAACGTAGTGTATTAAAACTGTTAGAAAGCTCTCCATGGATGAAGTATTAAAAGGATATTTTACATACAGTTTATTGAAGAAAAATACACTTCATCCATGACTTTTTAAATATATGAGAGGGGTCCTAAACAGTATCATTACAGAGCGAAGGGTCTCCTTGTATGTTATTCAAAAGTGCATAAATCATTAATTCAGTCTTTGTGTCTCAAATGTATATTGTACCATATAATTTTTGAAACATGCTTATATATCATGATATTTGAGTATTATGTTATATGGTCTAAGCAATTATATACTTTATATATACAGTCTAATATTGATTATTTTAAGATCTACATTATGTCCAGTTATAATTTCTTTTGTTTTGATCCTTTTTATATTAAAATAGCTACGTTTGGTACTTTTCAATCCAAATGGCCACACACTTTAAGAACAAAAAAACCAGCATTACAGTATATCCTGAAAACATGAATAAACCCCAGGTTTGGCCAGTACTGCTTTAGTACAAATATCATTTGGGGTTAAGCAGGTTGGCCAGGTTTTGATACAACACTTAAATCATTAATTTCAAATTTACAACTTCAAACTTTTTTTGTCCTTCAAAAATGTTTGGAATTCTATTGCACATTTTCCTTTGTTTTAAAAATATAGATACTCAAGCTATGCTTGCCATTGTGCTTACAGATGTAAGACTATTGATGTCAATTGCCATAGAAAGTAAAGTCATCTGTTAGCTGTGAATAGAAAAATTTGGTGGAACTATACACTTGTATACTCGAGCTTAATTTAAAACCTCTTGAAATTATAAAAGTTATGCTACCTTATTTCATACTTATTTACAGGTTTCGTTTGCTGTTGGCGATTCTCTCACCACTATTCATCTTATGATAGCATGGGATTATGCCTACCGAGCTGCTCGCATCGGACCATGGGAGCAGATAGCAAGGGATAGAACAAGATTCCAAGCCCGTATTAGTCGGATGGAAGACATCCTTAAACCAGTGTTATCAATAAAATACAGAGATTCTTGTGCTAAGAGGCTATCATTTAATTTATAAACATAGGGTAATGGTGAAATATGCTTTCTTTAATAATACACTTAAATCTCACTGTGTTTAACCAAAGTGAATTTGCATTTTTTTTTTTTACAGCAACATAGTTATATATTATTGTCAGAAGAAAACAGTCATTACATATATTTATTAATTTTAAATAGTTGAATGTACTTCCATTACAAAAATGTATATATAGTTATCTAACAAAATTTATGAAACACTATTACATGCAAAAACATAAAACTTTGTTTATATAGGCCGACTTCATACTAAAACATAAATTCACATGTTTGGCTTTATTATAAATGTCTCTACATAAAAAAATAGCTTCAAACTATTACATACACATGCTCTCTATAGCAACATTTCCAGTTTAACAGTGATACCTTGTCTAAATTAGCTCTATCCTCGGTTTGGAATCATGGGGGTTGATGCTGTTACGTCGCAAGCTGCAAGAAAATATCACCAATCAGAATTTAGCTTTATTTGAAATTAAAAAAGGTGCTAATACTGAATCCCTTCTCTCCCGCTCTATTCATATTTGCAACTAAAAAAAAAACCTTTTACTGCCTGGAATGGATATTAAAAAAATAAAATCAAAGAAACTGTATGGAAGCTAAAAACAAACTTGTGCTCCCCAGCTTAGTAATATCTTTGAAAAAATTCAAATATCAAAATAGTCTGATAGGGGAATATACCTTATAAAAATGTAAATATATATATGATTCAGTATGGTTGGAAATTTTTGGATCTTAAATTATCAGCCTTCTAATACTATAATGTTGTATTTTAATTAAATATAATCAGAGCTTACCCTTTATAAATAATTTGAGCCCACAAAAAATAGCTTTCATATAAATGATATAAAAATTTACATTATTTTTTCAGAAAATGTGTTAAAGTCAGGGAATTTCATCTTAAAAAGCGTATCTATCTTGTGGAAATTCCTGTTCATTTTAATAACAAGAACAGTACATACATTTCTGTCAGAAAACTTGTAAAAGTCGGAGAATTTCATAACTTAAAAGTGTATCTATATTGTAGAAATTTTTGTTCATTATTACACACACACACACAGACACACACACACACAGTACTTGTTATTAAAATTTTAAAAAAAACTTTTCTATGGTAGATATGCTATGTAAGTGTTGAAATTCCTCAGCTTTTAAAAGTTTTCCAACTTTGACATGACAGCATTAACCCTCATGATTCCAGACCGAGGATAGGGCTAATTTAGACATGGTATCACTGTTAAACTGGAAATGCTGCTATGGAGAGCATGTGTGTGTGTTTGTATGTTTTACTGCTGAGAGTACACTTAAGAAGAAAAATGCTTTATCCATTAATATGTATTTTGGTAAAAGTCTTAATATTTGCTGCGAGTTAATGTCATTTGCAAATAAAAGTTTTTTTATTTAATCATTTACAAAATATTTTTATAAAACTTAGTATTTTTTATTACATCTTATCTTTTATAATAATTCAATTTCTGTCTGGTCTTTATATATCTTTTCTCTACAATCTAATACCTCTCAATAAGTATACTTCTGGCAAATTCAATTATTATATTGAAAACTGCAAAAAATGTTTGTACTCATTGTTTACAACAAATATAAAATTTAATATTGAATTTTAACTTTTTGTCAAAAGTTAATGTGAGAAGTTTAACTTCATTCACTTGGATAATTTTATTTTCACATCAAAATATGTGATATTTTAATCCAGATGGAATTTCATGAATGGATTTTCAATACACCTCAGTGTGTTTGTTTAAATTTATCCTTAAAACATCTATTTACTTTGGGTTATGTTGTTGAACCTAGTTTGTCAAAAATTTTAAGCAAATACTTAATCATTACTAATAGTCTACAGCTGGCTACTTTTTGTGTAAAAAATTTATGGGGCTGCCATACACAATTTGGTGAGGAGAACCATTTTTGTTAGCATATGCTGAATTGAAGTAAATGCTTTAAAACTTGTTATTTTGTGTGGTTATGTGTGATATTATTTATTATTATTAAAAGATATATTATGGCCGGTGGTATCCAAGCAATATATAATTTCTACAAATACAGTTTTTTATACATTACTATTTAGATATAGACATTTGTAAAACAATATTAATGTAGTCAAATGTCAAATCATGTGATTTGCAACTGTCATTTTTGATGGATATTATTAATACTTTTTAAAGAATATAGTAAAATGTAATCAATATTGACTGAAAAAAGTTTGTATTTAATAAATTTTGCTTCCTTCTATAGAATTTATTGAATTGGTTTATTAGGGAATAACATGTGAATTCCCAAGATAACATCAGAAACTGTAATCATATATACTTTATTGGCCTGAATACAACCCGTATGAAAATTATGCTAAAAAAAATCTGTAATTTCAGTGGGTAGATTGGCACAAACTACAAGCTGATACTACCAAACAAAACTATAGAAATTTACTATTAAAAACTATTGGAAAATATTACAAAAATTGACTACTGAAAAATACTACAGAAATAAACAGACCAAAAGCAATGCATATAAATGCACCTGCATTAGTGTGCAGTTAATTGGATAAACCAGCTTCATTGGTTGACAGAAAATATGCCAACGCAAATCTGACAATGAAAGACCATTGTGACTGATGTGGGTCAAAACTTAATTGATCCTTCCTCTAAAATAATACAGAGCGTGTTTCATAATATATTTGGGAAACCCACGAGTTAATAGGGGGATACAAAAGGAGTGGATCTATGTAAGCATAATGGTTGCAGAAATCTGATCCGGCATCCACAGCTTGCTGCTGACACATTTTTTTTAGCACTGTGTCTGACTACCTGTTCAGGTTATACGCCTTGGTACTAATTAAGATAATGGGTTAGGGATGAGTTAGGTGTAGTTTATAGGAAGTGCACCTGCATTTGCATGGAGAGAGAAGGAAACCTTTAGGTAAAACCACCCTTAGTGTACCCGACCAGGATTGAACACTGTTTCCCAGTCCTCAGCAGTCTATAGTCTTAACATGAGACAGTGCATTAGACCATGTGGCCACTGAGGCTGGCCTGGCATATGTTGATTGTGCGGTCTGGCTTCTCTCACATTTTGGGTGGGGGGGGGGGGTTTCAGACCCAGGTTTCTTAAATCAATCCACTTATACTATTTAGAAAAAACAAATTATTTTATTTATAACTTCAACTATAATAATTGTGTTAAAGGATGGAATTTTTCTATAAATTTTGCACCTAAGGGTGAGGTTGATTATTTAAATAACAACCATATAGAGGCCTAAAGTCATACTTGTCTCATCATCAAGGATCAACAATTAAATACTATGAATTTGTCTTTTTTCCTCTTAATAAAAGCCCTCCAAATTAAAATATTGATTCAGGGAAAGTTAAAACCCATGTCTTTATCTGAACATTGTTTCCTGTCTCCAGCCAGTTCAGATTATTAAATTGACACCATCTTCCTACTCTTTCAACATTCTTCCTACTTCATTCTCATACTCCTACGTGCACTCCCTCTGAGTTGATCTTCCTGCCTCTTTCATAGTCTTATTCCCGTACCTTCTATCTTCAACATTCCCTTGATATGTCCATATCACCTCATTCAGTCCCTGTACATCCATCTTAAGGCTGTGCAAGAGTGAAAATATTTTATTTTATTTTCTTATTTTTATGATTGTGAGCCTTTTTAATAGAATAAAAATATTAA
>CABFVZ010005068.1:0-37285 GCA_902151445.1 Timema monikensis
TGTGATCTTGTGTATCACGTGTTTATAAAGCTGACGACCTCCACACGTCCATCTTAGACTCTGCCTTAAACTATGAGTGAAGAATGACTATGGGAACGGGACGAATCCTGGATAGCTCAGTGGTAAGAGCAGTGGCGTACTAAGCCGATGGTCCCGGGTTCGATTCCCGTGTCCAGGTGTCATTTTTCAATAATTATTTATTGTTGTTAAGTTCACGCCCTGAAGTTAAGAGGCATCAGCTATTGTAACTAACTTCAGTGTGTGACGCAAAGTCGAGTCAAAATTGCAATGTAAAAGTCTTTTAAAACTTAACTTTCTGCTGGGGAACAACCCAGAACATTACATATGTTCAATTTGAGGCAGTGTCCGGTTCTCGGCCATTCTGTATGCTTCTAGACGTTTTCACGAACTAAACATTCTAGTAAGTTCCATTGGACTGAGTTATATCACGGGTGGTGTAATCTCAGAGCTCTCTCTGTGATGCCAGTCTTTGTCTCGGACGGACGTGTGTTATGCACTCGTCTAAATTGTGTGCAACATGGTCATTTTTCTATCAAAGTATCAATAACTATCAATGAATAAACCAATATCAAACTCTATCGGACGTTAGTTATTTTTATCATAAAAAGGGAACCCCAATGTCGGAGTGATAATAACTATTTTAAACGTAACAAATGACGAAACAACCAACCAACAACCAACAATCAAACCAGTAAAAACCCCGTAGTGTTATAAATGACTTCCAAACGTGGGGCATTTATAATAAAAAATATTACGTACAGTAGCAATTGGCGGCCCAACGTGGACCAGCTATAAGAACATAACAATTGGCGTCCAACTTGGGTCATAACAATTGGTGTCCAAACGAAGGGGACAGCTAATAGTGGCGTAACAAATGGCGTCCAAGCGAGGGGCCCGATAAGAGTATGTGTAACAATTGGCGATCAACAGTGCCCCACTGTAACAAATGGCGTCCAAACGAGAGGCCCGTTATGAGATCGTAACAATTGGCTTCCAAACCTGAGGGCCAGTTACGAGATCGTAACAAAAGATATCCAAGTGAGGGGCCCGTTATTTTAAACATAACAAACTTTTGCTATGTATGCGGTAAGTTCACTCCAAAACCCAAAGAAAACCAATCACGGACTTAGTTAAGAAGGCTTATAAACTGTACTTTGATTGTGCTCTTGGAGATCAGGATAAACCCTTTTATCCTCACATTGCTTGCATAACCTCCACAACTACCCTTATAGAATGGATGAAAGGAAACCACTGAACCATGTCATTTACTGTTCCAATGGTTTGGTGCGAGCCAAAAGATCATAGGGACTGTTATTTTTGCCAGACAAATATTGCAGCACATTCCAATAAAACTAAATCTACCTTTAAATATTCTAATGTTTCTTCAGTTCATATGCCTGTGCCTAATGAGGAAGGCTTACCTGTTCGCGCTTGTCACTTGCAAACCACTGCATCAGAACCATCAGAGGAAAGTGAATCAGAATATGTATGACGTTTGGAAAAGTACATCCCTGAAACTCATGACAGATCGCCTCAACTCATAGAACAGAAGGAAGTGAACGATTTGGTCCGTGATTTGAAACTTTCTAAACAGCAAGCTAAACTGTTGGGTTATAGACTGCAACAATGGAACCTTCTAGACCAAGGTAAGAAAGATTTCAAATTTTAGAACAAGGAATAGCTGTTTGTCTGGATATTTTGAAATGAAAAATTCAATGTGTGTGTACACAGACGTGAATGGTTTGATGATGGAGTTGGGTGTTCAACATAATCCAGATGAGTGGAGAATATTTATTAATTCATATAAAGCAAGTTTAAAAACAGTGCTATCGCGTAATGGCAACATACTTCCATCAGTGCCTTTGGTGGCATGCTGTGGACATGAAGGAAACGTTTGCAAGTATGGCTTTGCTGATGGAGGGAATCAAATATAAAGATGATGAGTGGCAGACATGATGTGATTTAAAAGTTGTCGCATCGCCTACAAGTTTACAGAGTGGATTCAAAAAATACTTTTTTTTAAATTATTTGACAGCCGAGACACCAAGAACCAATAAAAATTCAAGGAATGGCCTATGAGGAAATTATACATAGCTGGAAAGGAAAATGTGAAGTTTTCTCCATTGGTTGAGCCGAGTAAAGTAATTTTGCCTCCGCTTCATATAAAGTTAGGCTTGATGAAGAATTTTGTAAAAGCTCTTGATAAAGAAGGTCAGGCTTTTAATCACTTTAAAAAAATGTTTTCCCAAGTTGAGTGAAGCAAAGCTAAAATAAGATATATTTATTGGGCCACAAATTAGGGCATTGTTGAAAGATCCAACCGTTGATGCTAAGCTTACAAATATAGAGTTAGCTTCCTGGTCCTTTTCAAAGCCATTGGTTACGGCTTTTTGGGCAACAGAAGAGATGATAAATATGTTTCCATAGTGAGTGATCTATTGGAAAACTACAAGAAATTGGGATGTAGAATGTCACCAAAAACTCACTTTTTACACTCGCATCTTAACTTTTCCCTAGAAGAAAATTGTGATGTTGTTAGTGATGAACAGGGTGAACGCTTTAATCAAGATATCCTGGCCATGGAGCATCGTTACCAAGAACATTGGAACCCTTCGATGATGGACGATTACTGTTGGTTTTTTTTAGGTAGACTGATGAAACACCTTAAAAAAGAAAAGAAAAATGACATAAAGCTTTGTAAATATTAATATAATGGATTAATGTGGATTATTTTAGTGCTCTTTGTTGTTTTAAATTAGTTTTGTACGCTATCAAGAAAACATAGCGTCACCCGAGAATGCAAGTGTTCTATGTCCAATTTTGTGTAAAAGAGCATTGAAGTTTGACCTGGTGTATAAAACCATTGCTACTAGATGACAACTCAAGTTTGTATCTTCTTAAGTATTTATATAGTAGTTTCAATTTCCCCACAGGTGGATCATATGCCTTCTAAATAAACGTAAACACCAAGTATCTCAAATTTAACAATTTTGGGGATAGAACACTTGCCGTCTCGGATGACGATAGGTGAATTCTGAGGCCTATGTTTTGTTTGTATTTAAACTGGTAAAAAGGTTCCAATATCATATTATTGTATTTGTATTAGTGCTGTGTATCTTGTAAATGTGGCGTAAAAGAGAGAATCTGATTTTTCCACTGAATTCAGCACCCAAAAATTAGTCATATCCACCCATTTACAAACCAAATAGAGAAAAAAAGTTTCAATTTTTTGACCAGTGATATTTAACACGGCCCTCGGACTAGCCACACTCCTTGTGGTGGAAAGAGGAAGCTTCTTCAATCTGGCACGTGCACGTCTCTCCATTCTGCGATTTTAATTCATCAGGACTTAGAGTGACGATACACTTACTGCGGAAGTAAGGAGTGATTGTTTCCTCTCCCTTCCCTCCACCACGAGAGTACTCCAAACAGGGAGATGTGTACCATGTAGGCTGCTTCCAACTTCTTTTTAGATTCGTTATTAAGGGGATGGATCACCATGGGAGATGATCGCGGCCAGTTTCTAAGGTGATTTCTCTGTACCCGATTACTAAGAAAACTATTAACAGACTTTTACTACTGTACAGATCAATTCACTTACAAGGTTTATGTTTTATTCACATCTACCCAGTCAATTCAAATTTAAGTTGTAAAAAATAACTTAAAGATAAGGTGACCAATCGTTCTCCTTTAGGGATCACAGTCCTTCTTTTGTAGGTTCTGTACTTCCTCGAAAAGTGTCCTTTTCGATATTTTAAAACTTATCTGTTGATCTCTGTATTCAGAGATGCCGCGCCGAACTGTTACGCGTCATGTGACAGTACAGTTCGGAGAGACGCGATTATGAAACGCATGCGCAGGGCATAGGAGAACATCACGTGTCTCACGCTTGTCTCGCATCATTGCACACTTCACTTTGTTTACTTTATCTATATATTATACTTCGTGTTTACTTCTAACGGAAATACGAAATTATTTCTTTCTCAGTGAATATTATACTCAGGTAAGTACAATTCACGTTTGATTAATTCATTAATTCAATTTTACACAACCCTGTTTTCAACACAAGTGTAAAATAATTTAAATATAGATTTAGTAAAGTTTTATAACTTTTGTTATTAAAGTTTTAGTTTTAACTATTACATTTATTTATTCATAATGTGCTAGCATCGTTTGTGTCACTCTATATTTTATTTTTTATTTCATTTAAGGGATAGGAAAATCAAGAAAGAGTAAATGCCATTTCAACGCTCAATTGAAAAAGGAATTTCCATTCCTCATATCAAAGAGAGACACCATTGTTTTCTGCAATATTTGGAGAGGAAAATGTTGTATTGCAGTTGGAGGCAGATCAGCTATAACGAAACACTTGAACACCAACAAACATAAGTAGTCACTAGATGCATCAGCTTCCAGTAGTAAAGTAACAATTTTTTTTTAAACTTCTAACTATTCTGAAGATGAAAAACAGTTAGCTGTAATGAAGGGAACATTTGCATTTCATACCATAATTCACAATAAAAGTGTTCGTAGTATGAATTGTACAACTAAATTATTGAAAAAGTTTCACAATGCTAAATTTTAAGGTGCCAAGACAAAATGTGAGGCTATTATTAAATCAGTATTCAAAAATTACTGTGATAAAATACTGCAGAAGACTTGAAAAATGCATTTGTAACGGTTTTATCTGATACATCAAATCATATTGAAACTAGATTGTATCCAATACTAGTAAGGTATTATAATGTTACCAAGGGCATTCAAGTAAAATTTTAAATTTAGAATACATTGAGGGCGAAACTGGTTAAATTTTGTCAAACCACCTATGCAGAGTAATAAGTGAAAACAATTTGAAATCTAAAGTTGTTGCATTAACAGCTGATAATACAAACACAAATTTTGATGGGTGAAGACTTAAAGGAGTGAATAATGTCTATGTAAAATTACAAGATTTACTCTAAAAGAAAATAGGAATAGGTTGTAATGAACATATTTTGTCAAATGCAATCAACACAGCGTCATATGCCATGCCAATTTATGTAGAAGTAATAATAACGACAATTTATTTGTATTTTTTTCGTTTTACAGTTTGTGTGACTACTTTAAAACAATTTTATTAAAACGCAAATGTTGAATACAAAAAACTTTTAGGATATCCAAAAGTTAGATGGCTTGCTCTAACACCTGCTAGAGAGTGTGTTTTACAATTATGAACGGCTCACTCTCCGTTCATATTTTTTTAGTTCAGACAAATTTCCAAAAATTCTGGAATTTTTTTCCAATTATGAATTATCGGAAATATTAATGTATTTTGTACATAATCAGACATCTATTTTCCACAAAACGATTCAAAAGATTAAAGGTGAACATATTTCAGCTACAGAAGTTAGTCTTATTTTGAACGATTTTTTCCTTCAATATGAATCAAGATATGAAGAAAAATTTATTCCTTTAATAATAAAAAGAAAATGGTCAAACTTGGAGGAATCAAATCCGGGCATAA
This sequence comes from Timema monikensis, assembly GCA_902151445.1. Taxonomy (NCBI): domain Eukaryota; kingdom Metazoa; phylum Arthropoda; class Insecta; order Phasmatodea; family Timematidae; genus Timema; species Timema monikensis. The sequence continues at coordinate 5,525 of CABFVZ010005068.1, forward strand.
CGGAAAGTTGTACCAAAGAAGTGCAGAATTTTTACCAAATATGTTTTCAATATGTCAAAGAATGGTCTGAAACAAATATCACAGGAAATAACAGATTTCAAGGGTGTTTTTTGACTTCATTGCAAGTAAATTGGGCAGATATTGAAAATTATGTTGAGTTTTTATCGAAAGAAATGCCTGATATTAAAATCGACAATTGTCTGTTTGAAGAAATTAGAAGACTGAATGTATATTTAAATTCTGATAAATTAGAACAATGGGATAATCAAAATGTTGAAAATTATAAAAGATGGGTGGAAATATTTAACCATTTCAAAAATGAACACATTACATACGAAAATTTAGTTATTCTTGTTGAATTTACGTTGTGCTGCCCTGGAACTAATGCAGCAGTTGAAAGACTTATTTCCTTATTGGTAATGATTTCTGGACGAGTGAGAAATCAAGATACTCTAACTGCAAAACTTACCGTAAAATTCAATATGAAGGATATTTCTTTCTTCGAAAATTCCAATATATTGTTAGAAAATGATATATTGACAAAAAATATTCATTCAATGGAATAATACTCGTTTAGTTAAATAATAAAAAGGGATGTAAAATAATTAGTCTATTTTTGTTTAAATTAATAAAAATTTTCATATATTTACGTAGTACTTTTTTCTTCAATTTTTTCGTCCTCCTTTTCATTGTAAAAAAATGGTCACCTTATTTTAAGAACATTGCATAAAAAACTGGTCTTCTCATTGAAATATGGAAAGATTTAGACTAAAACTGTTTTAATTATTATACAATAAACACATTTCTCTATCATTTAGTATAATTTAACGCAATTAAAAGTTAAATATTTGTAAGCAGCTTTGTTTAAATGATTTTTACATGAACGTATTTTCTTAACTTAATGGTTTTTTTTTAAATTGGCAGACAAAGAATATACCTAGTAAATATGATTGAGAAGAATTATCCTTTCATTTTTCAACATACATATTGTTCTAAACTAAAATAAAGCGGTACAGTTTTGTTTTAATTCAAAAAAGTGTTATGGTGCTGTATGCTGCGACCTATCGGTGTAAGGTTGAACAAGATGAGCCCCTCGTGAAAACTCGAGGCAGTGATGCCAAGCGTGGCACTGTGATCCACAGATGTTCGCAGGGAAAATATCAACTCGACTACGTTCATTTATGAAGTCAGTTGTGTGAATACGATGTGTTTTGCAATGGAAGCCGTTTCTGTAAAAAGAGATCGAAAAACATAAAATAAAAAACTACTTTATCTCTCAACCAGACGAAAGAAAAATAAATGTTTTGTCTGCTCTTGTGAATTAGATTAAAAAAGTGTTTTGAATTTATTATCGTTTCTGGTTGGAAAATACAATTTTAATACTGTAATTTATAATTCATCCATTAATTCAAAATCATTTGCTTAGTATACCTAGTTAATATAATTACGGGACCCACTTTTGTGACCGCATGATCTAAGGCACTACTCTACAATAAACTGGACTGCCGAGGACGGGGATCGGTGTTCGATCCCAATTGGGTGCTATGAGGTTATTATTCCTAAACTGTTTTCCACTCCCCCCCCCCACACACACAAATGTGAATGTATGTCATCAAAAAGCAGCCTTACTCTTCTCTAACACATTAGCTTAATGAGTACATCGGCGTAAAACCTACACGGATTCGGTTCACTTAAGTGTACCAATCAAACACTTTGGCCCTACCTTTGGTAATCTGATCTATAAGCAATCAAAAATTTGGTATTGATAATACAGGACCATGAACTATTGGCAATTTTAACAATAAATCCATTTGTCACAATAAATAAATGTCTTGATTTTTGCTATCAATTGTAAAGGGGGATAATGAAAGGGGAGTGGGGGCACTAGTGAACATGCCTTGACCACCACTCTTTTAAAATTAATAAAATTAACACAGTCCCATATTTCATTTTGATAATTATTATTTGACAAAATAAATTAATCACAAATATCATTCTTACCTACTCGTACCCCTTGGGTGCTATAGCATGCCAAGTCAAAGAGATGGAAATAACGTAAGCTTTAGAGAGGAAGACATCTTGTGAATGTGAGGAATGCCAGGTCTCCACCGTGGTTCGGATTCCACGTTAAACTGTAGGTCCTCCATTTCATCTCACAATCACCCTACCATTACACATTAGCGTAAGTGCGTATAACCCGAACGGGTAGTAAGACGCGGTGCTAATAATAATAATAATTTAGAGAGGAAGGAGAGGGGGAACACAAATGCTAAGAAGGGTGTTACTCAACACATATAAGAGTGTGCATTGTAAAGATTATTTCCATGGCTTTTTTTTTTGTTCTTGTGATATTAGAAATGCTTCACTTCTTATTGCCTTCAATGTTATCCGTAAATTTACAATAATGAAGTAGGGTGGATAAGAAATGCGGTAATTTAGAGAAAGTGTTTCTACATTTGCGTGGAGTGAATTAGCAATCATAAGTAAAAACACCTCAGTTGACGCGGCTGAGATTCACCCGAAATTTGAGCACAGACCCTAATAAAAAAAATTAAACACATAATTTCAAGTGAGTTCATTGCAGAAGTTTTGATGAAGGACTTTGAATGTAGTGCCTTAGATCATGCGGTCACAAAAGCGGGTCCCGTAATTATATTAACTAGGTATACTAAGCAAATGATTTTGAATTAATTGAATTATAAATTACAGTATTAAAATTGTATTTTCCAACCAGAAACGATAATAAATTCAAAACACTTTTTTAATCTAATTCACAAGAGCAGACAAAACATTTATTTTTCTTTCGTCTGGTTGAGAGATAAAGTAGTTTTTTATTTTATGTTCTTCGATATCTTTTTACAGAAACGGCTTCCAATGCAAAACACATCGTATTCACACAACTGACTTCATAAATGAACGTAGTCGAGTTGATATTTTCCCTGCGAACATCTGTGGATCACAGTGCAACGCTTGGCACCACTGCCTCGAGTTTTCACGAGAGGCTCATCTTGTTCAACCTTACACCGATAGGTCGCAGCATACAGCACCATAACACTTTTTTGAATTAAAATAAAACTGTACCGCTTTATTTTAGTTTAGAACAATATGTACGTTGAAAAATGAAAGGATAATTCTTCTCAATCATATTTACTAGGTTTATTCTTTGTCTGCAGATTAAAAAAAACATAAAGCTAAGAAAATACGTTCATGTAAAAATCATTTAAACAAAGCTGTTTACAAATATTTAACTTTTAATTGCATTAAATTATACTAAATGACAGAGATACGTGATTATTGCAATGCAATGAAAACTTTTTAGCCTAAGTCTTTCCACATTTCAATGACAAGACCAGTTTTTTCATGCAGTGTTCTTTAAATTAATTTTTAAAACTTAAATTTGAATTTACTGGGTAGATATGAATACAACATAAACCATGTAAGTGAATTGATCTGTACAGTAGTAAAAATCTGATTCAAATGTGTATAATAGTTTTCTTAGTAATCAGGTACAGAGAATCATCTTAAAAACCGGCCGCGCTCATCTCCCATGGTGATCCATCCCATTAAGGACTAAATATGGCGAGTTTTTCAAGGCCGGAACATTTATGCTTTTGACGACGCCATTCAAAACTTATGAAAACTTACAGGGGTCGTAATCTTTATAGACAATGAGATCCTTAATTGTTTGTTGCTCTCTTGATTGTGGTGATTTGGAAACGTCGTAAGCATTACCCGGTAATAGAGTATCACGCCGTTAAAATATTGTCTTACACTTATCCCACTGGAGCGACTTCCCCTCTCGACTATGTGAACTAACATGTCGCTGAAAATTGTCCCTCCGGTTGAATACTTGTCCACACTCAACACTTTTCAAGTGCACCCCATGTAGTAAACATATATGACGTGTCAGGTTGCAATATGATTTTAGAATGAAATGCTCATTCTAGTGTTGTAAAATATTCCTATTTCATTATTATTTTACAGTCCCCACTCCCGTAACATGAATGCTGGATATGGGCTTGGAAACTACCCTCTCCAAACATAACAACTACAGTGGTGTGGCTATTTGAATATCTCTGGGTCTCTACATATGAACAACACAAGAGTAAACATAATTGCTATTGAAATCCAAAGTTTTGTGTTTGTATATCACCGTGTCTCTTTTTATATCCATTGGTTTGCTTTACTCGATGCTCTGTGCTACCGTTTACACAAGTTTTCAAATGTTGACAGCTTCAGCCTGATATATCACAGGGACCAAATAAACAGACCCTGTTAATGCTTAACATAATTGGATGTATAGAACGAGTTTGTTTGAAATTAGATGAAAAAGTTATTTCACAAAGTTTTGGACACCCGTCAAATCAATATGGCCCGTATGAAAAAAAACCTAATTTATTAATGGTTATTAAAGTAGTTATGTATGAGAGTAAGTTACTGTGCAAGCCTACATTTCAAATTTGGTTAAAATGTTATTTATCTTTAATGGCTGACTTGGGCACCTATAACTCAATTAATAAAATTTATGATAAACTAATTTCGTCTTAGGGCAGTATATCCCAACTCAAGGCCGTAGATCATAAGCAGCCCACGGCCTGTTTCATTTGGCCCACCAGTTTTAAAAATACCTATTAGTAAAATGAGTAACTCCAATATTCATTCAGAACAACTCGAGCCAACAGTATCATTCACTTGACTAAGTATATTTGTGTAATCATAATAATATAATGGTCTTAGTATGCTTGTATACTGGCCGTAGGTTGCTTTTCAATATTAAAAGTTTTATTTGATTATCATATAGAGATCGTATTGTGATTACGAACAATTTCCACCACGAGATTATGAGGACTCTTTGCGTTTTATGTACTCCCAATCTCCCCCCGATATTTTCACCCCATCCTTGGGCCTGGATCAACAAGTTTAGTGACGGAGAATTATATTGGATGTGTGCACCCCTGCCATATTTAGTCGCGTTGTGAAGGCCATGGAAGAATAATGTTCAAACTGTTCCAGCTCGAGCCACCATGGCCGCGCTGCCACATGTATGCATGACATGATATGGAGATGTTCACAAGTGTAGGTGGCAGTGCTGTTGCAGGCGCTGCCAGAATAGTGGTGGTGGGAAGACTTGATTTTGCGAGTGGCCAGGCTGGTAGCTCCACCACGTCATTTCACTGTCTGATACGAAGGTCTTCACACGAGACGCAATTGTTGAGTGTGGCCAGACGTGTGTGTGTTCGCATTTTTCAAAATGAGTAGCTCTGACACAGAAAGGTTAATACTGGAAGTTCAATCAAGGATTGAATTTCATCCAGTGGTATGCTGTCTCTAATATGCATGTCCGCACCAGTCAGTTTTTCTTTTAAACATTGTAGTAACTCATCAAAAGATGCAATATTCAAGCACGTAAAAAGGAATAGCTTATCAGGATTATGTCGAAGGTCATTGTTCAAAGTGTAGAAAATACCTTTCATTGATCGGTAACGTAAGATTGTGTATCCAAAATCTCAGCCGGAATTCACGTAAACGTAATAAGGGTATAAAAACAGGCACCTGTCTCGTCCAGCTCCATTATGACTTGCTGGTGGCGTAACAAAAGCATTCACGCTTCTAGGAGAAGCGCCACCAAACTAAGCGGTGGCGCGGCCAGGTGGTCCCGAGTGTAAAGACCCACCACACCACACCAGTGCGGGTTGGTTCCGTGTAATCGGTTACTTTATCAGTAATATTATTTTAATAAGGAGGATTGTACTAATGGTTTTAAAGAATCAGAAACACTGGAGCGTGATAAAATTTTCTTCGGAATAGGGGGAGACCTTAATGAAATGGATTTGATCCAATGTCTCATGGCCGATAGTTTGAAAAACACTGGAATGACCATACATAATAAAACCAACATTGTTTTAATCTAACCTTGAGTGTATACATTAATATTTAGTTTCATTTCACGATTAATTCTTTACTGTACACATAACTACTATAGTTTTGTCTCCTGCGAGTGTTTCAACTTCCAATCGTTGATAAGACATGTGATTTGATTTTTTTTAAAGCTCAACATCACGTGTAAGGGGAATTGTCGAGGAACGTCTTTCAGTCGTTAATGTCAAAGCTTTTAATCCGATTGCTCGGAAGTTGTCCACTTGATGTGACGATTGTAAAACGGGAACCTCTAGGAAGTAAAGGGACAGTCATCAAACGTCATCAGTACTCACCTGAACAAACAATTGAGACGATACTCAGTTTATTGTATTCTCTCTACAGCATATCTTAAAGTGATGATTTATCGTCAGATGGGATCATAACTAAACTTAGTTGGAAACATTTGAAAACATGTTGTTTAGTAATTCGGTGTGGGACTGGTAGCTAATAAGTATTTATTTTCATTCTACAAAGTTTAAGATTTAAAGAAATATCAATAATATTGTATACATATATTTACAGTCCATCCAGCGTATGAGTTGTGCTAGCTAGCATAAGATTTTTTAACACAGACAATTTTTGCAAGTCACTAATGTTAACCTATGCTAAAATAATTATTATTTCTCATTAATAATATATTTTCAGTCAAAAGTATTAATGAAAGCTTCTAATAACACCTCAAATGACTGTATTTATTGGCTTTTTCGTAACTAATTGATATAATAAAATTAGTTAATAAAACTAATAAGTTTTTTGTTTCAAGGTTGCGGCAACAAAAATATATTTTAGTTCATGATATAATAGAGTAACAATTATTATAGTCATACTTATTATTATTATTATTATTACTATTAGCACCACGTCTTACTAACCGTTCGGGTTACACGCACTTACGCTAATGTTGTAATGGTAGGGTGATTGTGAGATGAAATGGAGTACCTACAGTTTAACGTGGGATTCTAACCACGGTGGAAGCCTGGCATTACACACATTCACAAGCTGTGATTAATTGAAATATGTCTTGTGAATGTGGGGAATACCAGGCCACCACCGTAGTTCGGATTCCACGTTAAACTGTAGGTCCTTCATTTCATCTCACAATCACCCTACCATTACACATTAGCGTAAGTGCGTATAACCCGAACGGGTAGTAAGGCGCGGTGCTAATAATAATAATAATAATAATAATAATAATAATAATAATAATAATAATAATAATAATAATTGAAATATGAGATTGATACGAAGACTCAAACAAATGAACATGAGAATGTACAGGTCAATGGTGCTGTAACCAACTCTCAAAATCCAATCCTTATTTTGAAGGTAATATTTAATGAGAACATGAAAGAATATAACAATAAGAGTGAAAAAGTGATTAAAAAACCTTGGACCATTTCGACCATTGAATAAGCTGTTAGTGAAAACTTCTATTCAAGAAATCCAGACAAGAAGAATAGTAGCTAGCAGTATGGACTGACTAGGAAATATGACGCCTTAGTGGTTGGTGAAAATAAAGTTCTGGGTAAAAAAAGAAAAACTAATTCGGGAATATTTCATACATTGCTTCAGCATCACCACACTAGAGGAAACAGAGGCAGAAACAAAATGTTTGAACTGAAATATCAATTTCATATACGGAAACTTGATACAGAGATTTTTGTATCGCGGTGTAAAACGTGCAATTCGAATAAGTCTCGGCAACACAAAAACATCGTCCTATAATCAATCACTACAAAGGACTTTAATGTTCTCAGATAAATTAATTTCGTTGATTTTTAATCAACTTCCTATAGAGATTACAAATGATTAATGAACTACCAAGACAATGCAACGATATTTCGAGTTCTTTGCCTTTAGAAAACCTGCTGAAATTTAATCAGAATTGCTGAAGATTATTTTATACTTTGGTGCACCTAATATTTTGCGAAGTGAAAATGGACTATAGTTTCATACTGGGGTCATCCAGCAAGTTTCAGGCATGTGGCCTGATTGTAAAATAGTGCATGGAAGACTCCAACATTCAGAATCACAAGGGAGCGTGGAGTGATGCAATCAAGATGTTGAAATCATGGATGGAGGACAATGGAAGTACAGAATGAGAAACAGGTTGCCACTTCCTTCAGTGGCAGAATAACTTTTCAAAGCATTGAAACATATGCATAAGTCCGTCCGGAGCACTATTTGGATTAGAACCGAAACTAAGACTAAGGTCAACGAAAATTCAACCTACTATTTTGTAAACATTTGATAGTGAAGAAGATTTGAAATGGATTAGAGAGTGAAAATAAATGACTCAAAATAGTGTGCTCTTCATGCAAGATGGGAGCTCACATTACTTGTGGTGATTAGAGCACTGTAGCGAGATCAAGAGAGTGGTGGTATTTTTATTTGTGACACTTGCAAAAGACAAGAAAATATAACAAAAGAACGTCAAAAACCACATGAAGGCCAGAAAAACTGAATAAAATCACTGCAAAAAAAAACTAAAACCTGTTGAAGTTGGGGACTTTATTTAAATGAAAGTACCAAATAAGTAATTTTTCTAGCTAATTCGAATCTCGATCTCCCCTTCATTGATACTCAAGTCTACTGCGAGAGTGAAGCCTTAGCCCAGTGGTTCCCAAACTTTTTGAATCGCGGAGAACTTTTCAAGAAAGAAATTCGTCACGGAGCACTATAGTTCTCCTGATGTCAAAGGCACGTATTCTCATTATTTTAAAATGGTTTTTACCTAACTGCACTTTTAAAGTTGTTTGTCGATATTTTATCCTATAGCAAAAGCATGAATTATTTTTCGAGTTCTAAATATCTTAAATTTTGATCTAAATTTGATTTTTTTCTCATTGAAAATAATTGAAAATTGGAACTTTAACTTTAGTTTTCTCAAAACATCAATTGGCATAACGGCTACGATACTTTCACCGAGTACCTACATAGGTACTTAACTGAATGACAGCAGTATTCACGAAGGAAATGCATGTTTAAGAATTTGAGCATGTTAAAAATAAAGTTTTACTTCATTCAAAATGTTATTTTCTCCACTAATTTCAAATAAATAAGAAAATTATTTAACTACATAAACGAAAAACAACAACAAAAAACTTCAAGTAAAGCAACAAATTTTATAGCAAATTCAAGTAGGTATTATTAGTCCACAGTATTATGTTACCCACATAGATATGGTATTTAAATCCATTTTCACCGCTATAAAAAAGTGACTTTACATAAAAAAAGAACGATAAAGTGTAGACCGCGAACTTAGATTCTAATGATAGGGATGGGATTATTTTGATTTGCACAATGTGGCTACATGTGGTTGAATTTAGAACAGCTGCAACAGAATATCTGGCTTTGCATTGAGGTGGGATCTGTATTTTGTTTTAGTAGCCACATAGGTGGAGATCCTGATTCACATAAGTAAAGTGTTGCAAAGGGCAGAAGGATGATTTTCACATTATCTAACAAAACTTCAAATTTGTCTCTTAGCTGACACCATAATTCTGATAGTGAAATCTTAGTTGCAAAAGTCTCTTTTATCACAGAATCTAATGTCAAATCAATCAAGAACTCATATTGTTGCGATGTCAGACAGAATGGATTTTCCGGCCAAACCAAAAGTTTATTAAAAATTTATTTTGTGGAGTTCTTACAGAAAATAACAGTTGAAACTATAAATAACACTCCACTGCGACTTGACTTGTTTCGACTCTCGACTGAATACTGACTGAACGTTTAAAGAAACGTGAAGTTTTAATATGCAATAGAAACTTCCCAGAAAATTCTGGAAAGGTGTCGAAGCTAACAATTGTACAATCGTATCTGAAAGCGCGGCGAAGTTCTCACAGAGACGGTGTTAGCTGGCACCTTATAGTGTCTCTGGTTTTGCCACGTGCAGTCTGTGTAATTCACCAACGTTCTCGATATTTGCAAGGTTCCAAGAAGATGTGGCCGGACAAAGATGACAGGTGAAGAATGACACGCACTTCGGCTTTATAATACTTGCTATCTACACTGTTTTCCAACATGCTGCAGGAGCTAAATAATTTCTACCCAATAACTACATATACACATTTACGGGCCACATAAATTCACAGTTTTGCGATCTTGTCACATTTATTTTTATTTCCAATCTTTTTGTGGAGCACTTTGAGATGTTTCGCGGAGCACCAAGTGCTACACAGAGTACACTTTGGAAACCACTGCAGCTTAGGCCATTTGACCATTTAAGTGGGTCACATGCTGTTAATCAATAAATAATTTTCTATATTTTCTTTTATAATTTTAAAAGCTGAGTTATACTTCACACGATGTCAAAGAACAAAATTTCAAATTTGTGTTTTACGAAGAAGTTGAACTTTCCTCTATAAACGGCTTGTTATTTCCTCCCAAGATGTATGCCACTGCTCGCATTGTCCTTCACCCAATTTACACTCATTAGAGACTATTTAACAAGGGTCGATTTTCAAACCTACTCCAAACAAGTGTGTAGCAGCTTACAATTCTAAGAAACTGGACTCTCTCTTTCAGCATGAAATCCAAACCGTAATAAAAATAGAGAGACCAAAGCCGAAATAGGCGCGTATTCATAAAATAGGCAAAAAACAACAAAATAGGCAATTATAGGCTCTATTAAATTAACATATTGTACCCGTAATAGCATAAAATGGATATATATCTCAAATGCCTATGTTTTACTATCAAGGTATAGAAAGGCAACTGGGAAAAACCCGGTCCCTAGTCATCACCGAACCAGTTTCTGCAGATCAACCACTGTATTTAAGGTTATCTGGAAAACATATAAATATATATGACATGTAATCCATCCCTACCGGTTTGGTAGATACGTCACCATTGTATGGATGAGATTGGGTGGAAGGGGTGGTGGTGGTGGTATGAAGCCCCAAAGACTTATTTGCATAGGTGCCCGGAAATCCTGTCAAAGGACCTGGCTTTCAATAACTGCAATGCTGAAGACTACATCAACATATACAATGACGTGCAAACCGAACCAGACACAATGGTTGCGGGTGTTACGAGTGTTGATGTTCAAGCCTTCCGACTGACAGACGGTCCAGTCTAAATCCCGTTCCCTGACTAGTATAATATCTCTGTCTCTCTCTACTTCTAACTCTGTGGCTGTCTAGAGGTGTTCTAGCCTAGATATAGTTTTAGACTAGATTAGATACCTTAGTTGATGATTTTAAAGAAAGTTGGAAAGGAGAAGAGGAGGAAAAGGAAAATGACATTGTGTTGGAAGAAGAAAAGTGTAGCGTGAAAACTTTCAAGATGCCGTCAAAAGCTTAAAGGAATTGCAGCAATTTGCCCTACAACGGAATGATTATGAGATGCTTAGTGTGATTCCTCAGGATGAAGTGTTTGTTGAAAGTCAGGCAGCCGAGAGAGTAGACTGCTTGACTACTGGAAAAAATAAAGGAAAATGAATAATGTTTTTATGTTCAGTGTAATGTTTAAAATGTGAATAATGAGTACTATGTATACATGAGTACGGTATTTTATTTTATAATTTTTATCTCAACTAGGTGAATGCACCTGGTTTAATTGTTATAGTACACCTTCATTAAACGGAAACATGGCGGGAAAATATCTTGGACCCTTGCTATTCCGTTTAAGGCAAGTTTCACTGTATTAGCTTAAAAAAATATTTTTATTTTGTAAACACGTGCGCATGAACAGAACCGAATATGGTTTGTTTGACGTCATGAATCACACGTATTTTGTCCTGTTCGCCATCTTTATTTATAAAGAGAAAGCAGGCTTTTAGAACCTATCGTTTTAAAATAATTTTAAGTGAATAATTGACGCCGTTTCCACAATAAAATAAACATCCAGATGTTTACTTTCATAAGTTTTTATTTCAATAATGTAAAGACGCGTAAATAAAAAAAGGAAAATAGTTAAAAAACTAATTGTTTATTGAAAGTGTTAGCTGCCAAAAGGAACAGCAGTTCAAAATATGGTCTTGCAGATCATATGGCTTGGCGAATGAATACACGAGAGTAGATCTGTTAGCTATTGCTAGCTGTCACCACCACTCCTATGCTGAATGGACTGTAAGTTTGTTTGTTGATGTTTGAATTTCTGGTACAAGATATTAAAATTAATCTAATTTAAATTTAAATTCAATTAATGTATTAACATGACTAATCTAGAAATTAAGTATAATAAGAACAGCTGCATAGTTTTATTAAAATAAATAGAAATCCAGAATAGATCTTTAATGAAAAAGCTCTGGGTATTTTTCCGGATCTTGGTTCAGTCTTGAGGTTTGGTTTGGACAAATTTCTTATTTTCTCATTATAGGCCTACATTTCAACAGTACCAGTTAGAGTTTTACACATTCTTATTTTTATTTTCCCATAAATAGGGATGTGAAAAAAAGTATCGGCACTTTACTAATATCGATATTTTTCTTTCGATACTAGTTTAGTTACTCGATACTTTTCCGATACTTTTACTGATATTAGTACTTAAAATTTGGTATCATATCGATATCGAAATAAATATTAATTTTTTCATCTTCACTCGTGCTAGGATCAAATGTTTACTGGGGTATACTGTGGAGGAATAACAAATCACACTTTTTCTCAATTCTCATTCATTTTCTGGAACTCTAGAATTCAATCTCTTTTAGCTCATCATAATTCATAGCTGTTCTTTAATCATTGTTTATCAATACAACCTGATGCCTGACCGGGCGATGGGGCGAGTGGCGACCAGTATACTACCCCTTCCGAAAAAACATATTTTAAAAGTTGGTTTAAAATATTAAAAACCTTTATAATTTCAGTGTTTAAATAAATATGAAAATACAATTATGCTGCAAAGGTTGAAATGATTATTATTAATAGATAAAAAAGATTAAAATTTCGATACCGATATTTACTGTTGTCGATAATTTTCTTTCGATACCACACCCCTACTATCAACCCCTCGATCGTGATCGTCAAAAAAATGTCAACGTTTCATGACTCCTTGAAACGGAAGTGTTTTTTGCGATGTCGTCTATATCTCGGACTAAGGCCGATACTATGTTACCGATTAGGGCTAAGACTTGGTATCTAAAGTTTTTATAATGTCCCCCCGAGGAATGTTTGGAATTATATATCTATCCCTAAAATTAAGGCTAGTTTACTGAAGGGCAAAAAAAGAAAAAAAAAGAGTTTGTTCAAAATTTGCTTAAGCGAATTTGAATCAAGTTTGTATCCATATAATATTTAACGCTACAAAAAAAATATTGAAATATTCTCATTTTCCCTTGAAAATGACTTTAAGGACACCTTACATTAGCAAAAACTTCCAATTTTGATCACATCTCCGCAACTATTTGAGATTAGAAATAGCTTATCATTGTAAAGTTGTAATGCTATTAAAAATAAAAATATTTAATTTGAAATGAAATATATTTTTATAAGGCCAATAGATTCTGAACTATAAGCCAAAATGTTGGTTTTTTTTATGTAGTACTTTGAAATTTGAAATTGTTTATACATTTGGGTGGACAGAGAGGCTCCTCTTTTCTCGGTGTTTCTGTAACAGGGTATAGTATTACATTTATGCTCTTTTGTCAAGGATTTCTGCAACTCTATACATTATTTTGTTTCATAAATTTGGCAAGTTTTTAGACAATGTCCCTGTTATAAGATTAAAATAGAGAAAGTTTGTGTGATGCACCGTACTATTTATTTAGTACTGGGGCAACGTCTCTCTGGGCATTCCCAAGAACTCCACAGTCCTGTTGGAGTCACGCGGGCCAATCACAGCCAGTCCTTAGCGACATTGTGATTCAACAAGCGAGGGCCCCACAGACTAGACAGGGCGGTGATGAAATTGATATTTATTGCCTGTAGGTTGGCGGTTTTGATATCGCCGTCTAACCACGATTTATGAGGGTAACGTATGTTCAGGAACGACGCTACCCAGTGACAGATCTGGGCCGATAGCCGTCCCAGTCGTAGAGCAACTTGACAGTCAGTCGTCATATTTTTAATTGGACAGTTTTGATATATGACGGACTTCAAACACCTAGTTTAACGTTAAAAATAAAATATGACGTAGTCTTAAATTTAGGGGGACGTAATTTTTTTTACCACGTCTCAATACCCTAACAGGCTATACGCATATATATTAATTACGCTAATGATGAGCAGTGTAGTGTAAATGTGCCACAATTTGCATAAAGGAAGTTTAGGAAACCATTTAAGATAAAACACGCTCAGTACACCGGGTCTAGTCCCGATTATAGACTTCCTTGTCACCATATTAGACCGTGCGTCCACCGGCGGGAGAACGGGAAATAAATCTCGGCATAAATAAACAAACATGGAACATAACTACGGAAACACTACATTTTTATTTATGAATTTCATATATGTTTAGGTGCGATTTCATCAATTTTTTATTTCTGTTTCTTGGTTTGCTTAACTATGATCTCGTAAACACAAGAAAACTTGATAACAACAATCGAAAACCTTTCAATTCCTGAACTATTCCTATACCATGTCTTGTCGACACGTCGCCAACCTAGAGAGCAATCCATGTGTTTATTTATTGCTCTATAAAATGTCAGTTTTTGGACACCAACTCTTTAGAAAATATAAAACAAACTTTAATTGAGTACTCAAAGACCGTACATTTATCTGGTACAGAAATAATAGAGATCCAAACCAACTGCTGGTGAGAAATCCTATTATGATAAATTCAGCTATTAGCTATATAATAAATAGTGTAATGTATTGTTAAGTTAATTAAATAGTTATAGAAACATACATTACTTAGCTTGCAACAAATCAAGTCAATAATAGTACCACATAAACCAGTTGAGTGTTTGCACAAGTCCAATTAAAAACTAACCACAGCTTAACAGAGATAAACAGAGATAATATTTGACACATTAAAAGGAAAGGTATTGAACATATATTGGAAATAGATAAATGTAATCATGTTTTACATTATAGAGATTAGCATTCAAATCATTACAACATTTTAATTGATGCAAATAATTACAGAATAGTTTGAGCAAACTTAACTGAGAGTTTGTAAAGCTACAGAAGGTGTTCAATTGTGACCTCGACTTATTTTTAATCGTACAATTAAATGTACAATACGAATGGGTATGGTACACAAAAAATGCATAGAGAATTTAAAACAATAACAAGTACCAGTACTTATTAAGGTACCTATCTCCCCCCTCCTTCAGAATACACTTGTAAAAATCTTTGTTGTTTAGGTTGATGACTAAACCACATCTGAGAATACTCCTAAATTCCCTGTGAGAAGTGTGGTTTACACGAGGCTAGGAATCTGTCTAGAGTTGAACAGAGTGAGAAGGATGTGTTACACGAAGCTATATAATTTGGCATATTTTCTAGAATATCACACTTTCCTTCAGAACAGAAATGTTGGGTGCCAAGCCATATTCTAAATGGTTGTTCTTATTCAGGATACCTTCTTTTAGAGTCCACCCCAAACTCTTTGGAATTTTCTTAGTAACGTAGTCTAGTGTAGGAATTTGATGCTTAATGCAAACTGACACTGGTAAAACTGTCAAAATTGACACGACTTGTCAAGCTATTGAATGTAAGCGATATAAGCGTGAATAAGGTGTTGGGTACGCACATGACCCTGATCTGATGACTGCGGCGAAGCTGTTCGTCCCTCTTGAGCACCTCGAGGATCAGCTGTTGTTCTCTCTCTGTCAGATCCGGCAGGTCGGGGGTCGAGGGAGTCAGGGCTCTTACCTCATTTCTCTCAAAGGGGTGGACAAAGTGCGGTACTTTCTCCTCCTGGAACAAAACAACCACAGGAGGAATTTCAGCATTTCAGTTGGCAAACATTCAACCAGGGAGGAACTCATACCGGGGGGGATTTTGGAGTATAAATGTTCCCGACAGAACATGTTCAATTATTATTTTTGTAGATTAATTTAAACTGATTAAATGTATAGTTTCAATTTCCTTTATCATAGTTCTGGCCAACAGTTGTAAGACCTATAACAGGCCAGCACTGAAAAGTACACAAGAACCTTACAAATATATCTAAAAAACGTGTAATACTAACCTAGTTAAATCTGATAGGCCTAGTAGTTATGATTTAATAGCTTTGTAAATTTTTCTCCTACTAAAATAAAGGTTGGTTTTTTCAACAAAGTTAATTTGATTTATGTAAATTCAACTATTAAAAAGATATAAACTATTGAATTTCAACTTTTTTAAATAATTTTTATGATTTTTCTTCCATAATTACGCCCAAATAACTTTTTCAAATGTTTGATGTCTCTGTTTTCAAAAAGATTGTTTCTTTGGATATTTCATGGATATATTATATTTTAAAAAAAAATTAAAATATTTTTTTTTATTAATAATTTGAACAAGGGTCATATTAAAAAAACTATATTTATTAATTAAAAAGAAATCTAAGAAATTATTTAAACAATTATTATTTCACCCCCTCCATATTTTAATACCTTTTCACCTGAACAGTTTTCTGAACCAGCACATCAAGTGTTGTCTTTTTTAAAAGAGAATATTGTTGTTTTTAAATTTGAGTCTACCGGCCGGTTGCTGTGTGTGTCTCTTGAAGCCATTTCCTCCCCCGCTCAACGACCCGCTAGCTCCACTCACAGTACCATGTGGGTTTGTTGTGACTAACGTCACAAACTGGTTTTCAAATAGACATTCTTGAGTGAGAATAGTTTTAATGTTTTTGTTTGTTTTTTACTCTAAAAGTGCAATATATTTTAAGTAGTAGTATTTTATATTTTTAGCCCATGCGTGCATAGTTTTTTTGTTTGTTTTGTGCTGATATATTTGTGATATTTTCAAACAAATTTACCAAGTTTCACAAAAAAAAAAAACTAGTTTGAAACTTCTGTGTTGGGGGTCAGGGGTTCAATCCTTGGTCCCAGCACAGATCTATCTGATTACCAAACCCTTCCTTCACCTCTGACAAGATATCTTGTGAATGCGGGGAATGCCAGGGCCCCACCGTGGTTCGGATCCCATGTTAAACTGTAGGTCCTCCATTTCATCTCACAATCACCCTACCATTACACATTAGCGTAAGTGCGTATAACCCGAGTGGGTAGTAAGACACTGCGCTAGTAATAGTAATGATAATAGTAATAATAATAATAGTAATAATAATAGTAATAATAATAAACAACACATGTTTTCTCATTTATAACTTTGTATTAGAGATATTAATAGTTTATTTAATGCAACGTAGGGATTAAAACTATTAAGTTCGTAAGAAAATGTTTTCATAAATCACAACACTAATAAATATTTTAAGGAGATATTTTATCAAACAATTATCCAATAGATCTGAATCGTTGGGTGCGCGAGGTAAGTTTCAGGATCATGTTTGGTTTGCTCGTAGCTGGAAGTTCTGGGTTCAAATCTCAGCCGCGTGGACTGAGGGCTGTTCTTCCCTAAGTTTTATCCACGCTTCCTTACGCAAATGCGGATACGTTTACTGTTAATATATATTTTTCTTAGCTCTATTCCGTTATTATAATTAAAATGTGTATAAAACAGATGGATAGTAGCAGGGCCGGATTAATGACAGTAATTGGTTTGGCGTTAAACGTCTTAATTTGGTATCATTTGAATTCCTATTGCGTGGATAAGGAACGGGTCCAACTACTAGTTTTATTTATTTGTTGTATTTAACGTGCGTTTTCTGAACCAAATGATTTTATAAGCACACGAGAATTTCTATGAGTGAGATGGAAAGGGCCTAACAATTTTGCCGGGGAAGGTATTTTCACAAACCTGTGACGCCCTCAACAAGGACTGAAGCGTGTCTAACCTAACCTAACAACGCATACTCTAATTTTACAAGTTTGTTTAAAATGCATAGAATAAGTTTCGCGAACTGCCGTTACATCCATACATCTTAGCATGAAAACCTCATCAGAGACAAATAAATGTAAAATAATCTTCGTAACTAAAGCGAGCATATATTATCTCTAATACCCTCTGAAACCCTAGAAAATATCAAAGCAACCGCTTAGTTACGCTAAGTTAAGATAAGGGCGCGCCACTAGTACAAAAAGGAGTATTGAAGTCAATCAAGACTTCCCCTTGAAAACAAAAATTATAAACTCGCGGTTCACCCGCGTTAAACCCCATTTATAAAACCTATCCATGAATCACAATAACATTAAAAAAGGCCCAAACAGTAATTTTGAATAATTATCCCCCCATTTAAACCAAAACTGAATTTTGAAGAATATTCCCAAACATTAGTATTATACCGGCGCCCTCACCTTGTGTAAGCCAGTGGTACAATGAGTGCTGATCTAAACAACACCAGCTATTTTATAGTACAAACAGTCCACACATGTTCTCAGAAGAGGGGGGGAAAGGAGGGTGGATACAAAGAACAAAAGGAGAAGACTAGCGCTCTGGAAGCTTAGCGAACAGTCCAGTAATTACTCGAAGACAGGAGAACATCCTAGAGGCGGAATCGGAAATAGGCTTAGTCAAGTTGAGTTCTAGTTTGTTGTGGGCCGGGCCTGGATGACGAGCGAGGCGCCGACCAGCGTCTCGTTTCAGTCTAATCCGTTGAAGCCACGGGAGAGGATGTTTTGGTGCGTGAGTTAGCGTTCCATCTGACGGAGAGAAGCCACGCCAGCCTTGGTGAGTGTTGAAACTCCATATTACAGGGTGGTAGGCGTTAGATGTTTGTTGTTGTTTGGAACATCGTTACAAACCTTACAGGGTTATCTTACATACCACAATCGACATGGGACCGGTGGCTTTACTTTCCCTCCAAAAGAAGTTATGCTATGAATTGTTATCACTCGAAAGAAATCCTTTGACCCCGGCGAGGTTTTAACCCACGAACACCGGGCCTTGAGGCGAGCACTTTACTCCAAGACCAGTGAAGTCGACCAAACTACTAGCATTATTATATGATTGAATGATAAAGTATGAAGATAGCGCCACAAACACAAAACCTAGTATTGTTCGAGAATAGGAATAAAAAACTCAACTAAAATCATTTATAGCTGCACTAGTGAGCACGTAAACTAAATGCAAGGCTCATTTAGTCTAGCCTACTGTCAACGGGGAGATCGGGGTTCAATTAGATTTTTTTTTCTAAATGTAATTCTTTTATTTCTATATGCAAGTACAGGTACATTTCACCTATATTCTACCTTCATCCCCCTAACCTATTAACGGGAGTAAATTTGTATAGCCCGAACGGTTAGTAAGGCAATGAGCTAAAAACTAAAGTCGAAGAACGTCAAGCAGGACCTTATCTAGGGTGCTGTGCTCATTATAAGAGCCAGGGAAATCCTTACTAAAATGCCTAATAGCTATTTGTGCTAACGTTGATGAATTTTTTTAATCTGCATATTGTTCTTTTCATTAAAAAAAACTTTACACATATCAACACATTGAGGAGTTTTGAGCGTAAAATCACCACTCCTCTTTTGATTAGAAAATATGTCAAATAAATAATGTCAATAGATATATTGTCTTTGTTTATTTCTAAGATAACTATAAGCTCATTCGGTAAATAAATATATTTATGGTGATTTACAAAAGTAAACTTAAGATTAAGGCTAATGTTAAAGGGTGTTAAATTAGTGAAGAACATTTTTTAAATAACGGCTGTTTCCATAAGCTACGGGATTTTTTAAAATAGTATATTGACTTAGTTTTAACATTTATGACTAATTCCCCTTTTTAATTTATTGTTTTGCAAACTTGTGTGCATTTTTATGTATTTGGAATTTAAAATTGTGTTTACAGCTAAAATATGTTTTATGTTACATACTGTTTTTGTTTTGACAAATGATATACGAATTTTTATTAATTTATTTTAAACAAATATTATTTAAGCAAAGTATTTATTTTTTGCCACTACATGAACGTCATTGTTCAACACTCGATTTATTTATCTGACCATAACATAATAACTGTCCAGATAGCTAGACATTCTTTTATAACTAAATATTATATTGTGTTTACTGGGGAGGGGGCTAGAGAAGAGACTTATTTCAAATAATGGTTTAGGGTGAAATCATCTCACATGTATAATTTACTAGCAGGCTGATCCACTCTTTGTATTATATCAAACTGTTCAAATTAGGACGTTCAACATCCGGCTGCTAGCATTTATATAATTCCTCCTTGCACAATACCAAGCTAACTAAGGCAATCATAATTTAAATTTCATGCTCAACTTTCACTCATAAATTTGAAATTTTAACACTTATATCATTCTATGGAGTTGTCCCCCTACCTTTTCCCCAAATTTCAATTTTCTACCGGAGTTAAAACGTCTTTCTTATTTTGACTCCTTCCCTCAAGTCCTGGAGCCAAATTTTGAGATTTCTCATTTTGTAAGTTTTCCTTGTTAAATGAGGTGGTTCTTCTAAAGATATTCAAAATTTCAATTTTTCATCTTATCTCGAAGGGGTTTAGATATTTCTGAACACACATCTAAACTCACTTTTGTTTTTTATATATTACTAGCATGAAGTACAGCTTTGCCCGGGAGAATAGTATAGGGTAACTAAAAAGATTAAAAAGGTTAAAATTAATAAAATTAATTTTTAAAGGTTATGTAATAAGTTTTAAAAAAGGTTTAAGTGAATAAAAGGTGTACTAAGGGAAAAGTTACAGACGGACAGACAAACGGCATTGCGAAAATCCTGTTTTTTGTTTCAGGGGGTCATGAAACGTTGATATTTATCGAAATCTCGAGTTAGATTTTTTTGACAATCACAATACTAGTAGATATAGATCATTCCTTGTATTTATTTTGTTATTTTTAAACAGTAAATAAGGTAGTTTTAATTCAATATTTATCTGGCTTTGACCTTGCATACAATATATAGAATCTAGTATGAATTTGCTTTTTTTTCATTAGGAAACTCAGGGGTTATTTTAATGTGTAGAGCATTTATCTCTTTTGAAATATAAATCGTAAACCTGGTTTTAAAAGGTATCTTATGCACTCGGCACATTTTTAATGCTATTTATTTTAACAATCACATAATTAATGTATTTATTAAACTAGTACTGAGTCTTGGGGGAGACCAATTCCCAGTTTTCCCTCTATTGGGTGTGCCACTGACCTAAATATACATATATTGGGTGTTATATATATTCACACGAGTATATAATACCCAAGGAAGAACAAACAGAGAAATTCTGCATTAGTCTTTTTTTTTGTGGTATAGCTTCAATTTGAGGAAACACTCCAATTTTCTATGTTAATAGGCTGTCATTTATAAATTATCAGAACTACATTATATCTATTAAAATAACTGAATATTTTGTTTTTGCTTGGAAACATTTTTGACAGTATTTTATTTTGTGATAAATTAATGGAAAACTATCACTTTATAAACATTTTCACGTAAATTAAAATGTATAGTACTACACAATCGTACATACTTTCTCATTTAGTAACCAACCAAGAGTTAGTTTACTTCCATTGTATATTACAATTAGGAAACCAATTTTCATAATTTGTCGTCAGTAGCCCATAAGGGAATGTCTGTGCGTTGCACTGTACCATTTATTTATTTAATTTTTCAAACCTCTAAATACTTTAAGCAAGATTAATCCTGCTAATTTTAAAGTATGGTGTTGCGAGTAAAGACATGCCTACTTTGATGAGTTTTGTTTAAATCTTTATATTAATTGTATAAAGCCGAAAATGACCGAACTCGATTGAGTATATACATTAATTTGGACACCCTTCGCTTATAAATTGTGGGCAGGAGGAAGATCACAACCCAAAAGTGTTTGTGTCCTTGTGTATGTGTGCGTGTGCGATCAAATATCACACACACACACACAAGAACGATTCTAGAATTATTATTTTTTATTGTTTAACTTTGTGGGAATTCTAACCATTCTATTCTCAATGAATAGCTCTTCGCTCAGGCTTGAAAAAAAAAACCGGGCTATTTAAAAAGAAGTTGGGCTATATTAGGTTTTATTGGGTTTGTTGTGGTGTGATTAAAGATATTATGTATGTTATCTGATTTTACCAATCATTCTAACATATTAATTAGTGCCTAGACTGTTACTTTACAAAGAAAATAACGTCCACGCCTAACAATAATATATTTTATAAATCAACTTTTTTAAAGGAATTACAAACAATAGACACTGGTTAATAAAATTCAAAATAAAACTTTCATGCAATCATGTTAGTAAAATTTGGTTCTTAGAAAAGAATATTTTAAATTTAGATTGTATGTGTATTCTTTAAAATATTCAATAACATTAGTTTAATCTAGTCCTATGTCAGTATGTTTAATAACATTTCCAATCCATCTATTACATTTTTATTTAAAGTAATTAATCATATTTTAAATATTAAAAGGAAAATAGACTAACTACTTTAAAAAATTATACAAGTGCCTTGTATTCAAAATATAATAAGTTTTTTTAAGTGGTTATTTTTAATAAAAACCCATGTGGTTTATTTTTGGACTGGATAGAATTGTAACATCCCTGTCTTAGCTAACTCTACTTGCTTGAATTCTATGCAATTGTAACAAAGAGCTATTGCATCCATATTATTTACCTTTACATTTATATCTTTATTGAACTTATATAGTTGACGTGACTATATATGAAATTTATTTAATTTTATTATAAAACCACTTTTTCAATTACACTTTTACATACCGTTGTTTGATACTTGTAAAAAATAGGAAACCCCAAAAACATTACTCAATCATTTCAGTAAATCTTATATTGTTATATTTCATTTTAACTTTAGTTAATCACCAACTTCCAATACTTAATTTAGATAATTTTAAAGATTAGACACTTTACAAAGATTTTTGTTTATTAATAAATAAATATATGTTTAGTTTGTCATTGGTTTTATTATTTATAGTACATTCCCTAACGCTAAATGACTGGACTTTGTAAATACTATGGGAATTAAACACACGTGGAAATGTATTAACTTTTTCACAATTGTTTTGTAAAAATATTGTAAAATTTTACCTAATATAAGTTATATTTTTACTGTATTTAGGTTGAGTATACTATAATTTTGATCGTAAGAAACGTAAATGACCGTCACAGACGTTATTAAAACTACATTGATTTATTCATAACTCAAGTAATGTGATTTACATCTTTAACTTTCGGTTGATATTATAAATGGGCCTACCTTTAAAATAATAATTAAATAAAATGCCATCAACGTTGATCATCTTTTTTTAAATGTATTTATTTGTATTTTCTAAACCTGTTCTTCCTACAAGAATTAGAGTATAACTGGCCAAACGCAGTTGGGGGTGGTTTTCCACTTAATAGCTATCCCCTTTAATTTTAAATTGTTATAGGTAAAATCTTTGTGTGTAATGTTAATGTAAAAATAAATTGTTTTTATCTAAAGTAGTTTTAATTTGGTCTATTATGAATTATTATTAAAACAATTTAAAAGATTTACGCCCATTTTAATTTATTGGACCTTTTATTTTAACGATTAACTTTCAATTAGAATTATTTATTGTATTAATTAATGCAGAATATCAAGGTTTTAGGCCTACACCTTAATTATAAATACAAATCTAATATACTATTATTGATGATTAATATACTATATTATACAAGTGTACAAACTGAAAGAATGTTGAATGAGAACTACTACAGCTATGTATAATTTTGAAATAGAAACCCGGCCTACCAAACATGAGCCGAGAAAAAAGGAGAAACCAATCCTCTCCATTCTTTGTCTCTGTATTTATTGTTTACTGCGCGTTGTGCAGTGTTGAAGGAATCTATACCTGCCAGTCAATCAACCCTACAGGCGACGAAATGTCTAGCTGTACACAAGTGAATTAACAGAGGGGGAAATGGAATTGAAGTTCTCTACAAGCACGAAGACGTAGCGGATCTGAAACAAAATAGAATGTATGGGGGTTCTCCCTTAATACTATTTTCTATTGAGTTTATCCAATTGACTCTGTATATAATCAAAGTAGTTTTAACTGATTTACGAAAGTGAGAAAAATGTGAATAGGATACACCATTATTTGTTAGTTTAAACTTTTTGAAAACATTGTTTTTTCCCCCTAATATAGTATTTAAGAGTAGAAGAAAACCAATTCGGATATTTGGATGAATTAAGAATAGTAATTTGAAGAATATGCATTTTGATTTTCCTTTGGACTAAATTGGTCAAATTATCTAAAGCCAAATTAACATCCGTAGTATAATAAACACAAGATTAATCGGCAGTGGCCAGGTCATTGTAAATACGAGTATTAAGATAATCACCACGTGCATAATCAATATATGTAGTGGGGGTATCGTTAATTTTAGTAGCAATAGATACATCGACTGAAATAAATAAGGGCGGATGAGTTAAATCAATATTCCCTAGTGATCAAGAGCTACGAGTTACTAAGGGTTGGTGAAAATTAGCAAAAACAAGGTCAAGGAGATTAGTGTCATTAAATTGTTCTAATCCTAATATGTTAGTCGAAGCAAGAAGTTGAGTAGCTTTTAATTCAATGTAGAAATGCGAAATAATAATAATAATAATAAGTGATAGTTATAGTATTAGTATTAGTAAAAGGTGACCTGGTGGTCTAGGGGTAAGGTGTCAAACTTCTATGCTGGCGGCCGGGGTTCAATCCTCGGTCCCGGCATAGATTTATCTGATTACCAAACCCTTCCTTCACCTCTGGCAAGACATCTTGTGAATGTGAGGAATGCCAGGTCTCCACCGTGGTTCGGATTCCACGTTAAACTGTAGGTCCTTCATTTCATCTCACAATCACCCTACCATTACACATTAGCGTAAGTGCGTATAATCCGAACGGGTAGTAAGACGCGGTGCTAATAATAATAATAATAATAATAGTATTAGTAAAAACACCTGCTTCGGTGGCCGCACGATCCAACTCGCTACTTTTGCAATAGACTAGGGGACTAGGGAGATCGTGGTTCGATTTCGGTGCACCGACGAAGGTTTTCCTAGATGATTTTCCACTCTCTCTACCCACAAAAATACTGGTGCAATTATTCTGAACTCAACCTTCATCATCCCTAATACATTAGCGTAATTAGTACATAAGCGTACAACCTGAATGGGTAGTAAGACGAGGTGCTAAAAAAACTAGTAAAGAAACAAATGAATGCGAGCCTCTGTAGACCAGTTATGTTCATAAATTATACTTCAAATTATTAGCATCAATAAGTTAATTCAAATACTTTTAAGGATGGTTCAACTTACACTCTCACATATGACTGCATTTAAAAAATTCATTAGTTAGTTTATTTGAAGGATTCTCACATCAACAGTATTCCCGAGCTCAGATGGCATATATTTAGAATAAAATGTACCGTAGCTAAGAAGTTGCCACCTATAATTATTGGAGCTTTGAAACCACATATAAAAGAGATAATATAACATGCACTATTGTAAAAGGTTACAAAGGCCACAGACAAAAAAATCCCCGATCTAGATGGAATCAGATGGAAGCTAACCGAAGATAATATAATCCCAGTTAAATGTCTCGAATTGTCTGCACCATTAACTGTCATAGAATTAGTCAAATGTGGTTGAAAAGGTGCCTGGGTTAGTAAAAATTAATCTTGTATTAAAATGTTCTATCTTGTACAGCTCTCTGTAAATGTGGTGAATGTTCGAACATTAAAGTAGATGGAATGGCGTACCAGTACAGCGTTGTGATTGGCTGTTATTTATAGAAGCTCAGTACAGCGCTGTGATTGGCTGTTATTTATAGAAGCTCAGCACAGCACTGTGATTGGCTGTTATTTATAGCACTAGTTCAGCGCTTTCCCTCTCCCCCTCCAAGTTTGACCCCCTTACCACATCCGTGGGTAATTGGATTGGTTTGTATAGGTTTTATTCATGTGCAAGCTTGTTGGTTCCTGTTCAAACTTGTTCGTTCTTGTCTCATTTGGTTGTGTGTCCCAGGAGGGAGGGTTTAAGGTGGGAGTTTTATATTTATTTATTAGTTTGGAAGTTTTTTATTAATTGGTGGGGAAGTGTGCAGTTTCGGGCGTCGGGCAACGCTCATGCTACGCATCCTTCTCTGCCAGTGATCAATGCCAGTGAGGGCGGGGAGCTGGCAGGAAGAACCTCCCTCGACGGCTCTCTAACGAAGTGTGAGCAATGACTCCCTGCCGTAAGACTCTGTTGGTCTTCCTTTCACTTTGCCGCCTCCCTCCACCACCCTTCCTCATGAGCTCCGTGTGTCATGTAACCGCGGGGGCTGAAATCTGTGGTAACCGACTTGGAGGGTATCAATGAACTCTTGGCAAGAGTCGTTAACCGTCCAATGTGACAAAACTTGTTTATTTTAGTCAAAAATGTTGAAAGCGGATAGCAATGACTCTTGAAGAGTCATTAATTCCCCACCCCGTTCCCCCATCTATGTGGTAATGGGTTTTTCCTGGTGACGTCATCACTTACTAGGGTGATGGTGCAACTAGAGAGCATTGACACAGCTCTGATTATGCACAATCAGGGACCTCTCTTAAATGGAAGCCTCAAAACAATTTATAATCGTTAGTTAGGGGCCGTTATCCCCCACAAAAGTTTACTAAAATTGTTTGTTTGATATCGTCCGTTGACAGGCGCTTATATAGGTATCCACCATATCAACATGGACTACTGTTAGCGAAACTAAGGAGGAGTAAGGTAGAAATGTTCCAGTGTCTAGGTGGAGTGAGAGAGAGGGAAACCACCTAGTGAGAACTAGTGACAGTACACCTCAGTAGAGATTCAACCCCCGACCTTCCCCGCCATAACTAGATGTTCTGCATGCACCCTTTCTAGCTAAACGTCCATATATTAATTATAATAGTGTGGTATGGATGATTAAGAAATTGTTCCAGCACTTTTTACCCGGAGGGAGAAATACCAACAGTTAACCCAATAGGGATTCGATTCCAAACTCCCCCACCAGAATTAGATGAGCCTGACATTTAGACGGCGTGCCCACCGGGATTTTAACCTCGATATCTTTCGTGGGGCTAGCACCGCTAATATCTGTTAGAACGGTCATCCAATCAAATTAGATACTTCCTTTCTGTGGTTGAGTGCACCCCACATTTGTGAGAGTGAAAAAATAAGGCAAAATCAAAAAGGGGTTTTTGATTAAAGTTGGTCGGCCAGATTTTCCGTTTGATATAATTAGACCAGGTAGAATGTGTACCCACATTTGCTTGGAGTGAAAGTGGAAAACTATTTAGGAAAATCAATCTCAGTAGACCAGAATGAGAATCAAACGTAGATAACCCTGTCATCGGCAGTCTAGTATAATACGATAGTGACGTCTTAGACCATGCGACAATCGGTGTAAGAACACAAGAAATTATTATGAAATGCATTCCCAGTCATTTTAATATATTATTCAAACAAATCTAACTATGGTTAAAAAGGGGCACAATTTTAGAAAACACATGAGAAATGTTCATATATAAAATATGTTGAATAATCATATGGCCTATATTATTTACCATATAAATAAATTAAAATTGATCTTTCTGTGTTTATGGTTTCTTGTTTTTGTGGGCACACACTAGAGCTTCTAAACCTAAAACCTATAAAGTGGAAACATGGCTTACATATGTTTGGGGAGCCTGCAGGTGTTCATCCCTGACATTTAAAATACATTGCATATATTGTGAGAATGACGTATTAAACCACATGAACAGCAGTTATTCTCTATGAATGTAATTTTCTATTTGATCCTGTATTCATATGTTTTCTGTCAAACTGGCCACCAAGGAATAACATCTACTTAAAATCCAAGGGGAGATTATAGGAGATTATTTACATTCACCGGCTTTTGTATTTATTTATTTAGCACCACGTCTTACTACCCTTTCGGGTTGTACGCCTATTTACTATTTATGGTAATATGTTAAGGATGAAAAAGGTTGATTAGAGATAGTGCACCCACATTTGCCTGGAGGGAAAGTGGAAAAAACATTTAGGTAAATCACCCTCATGTCACTAGTGCGGGATTGAACTCTGATTTCTCTCTGTTAGAACGGTCATCCAATCACATGTTTCCTTTCCGTGGTTGAGTGCACCCCACATTTGCGAGAGTGAAAACTAAGGCGAAATCAAAAAATTAGTTAAATGTGGGCACACACAAACACACATATAATACATTCATTTATAAATTGTAACTGTGTGTTCTTATTTAGCAGGGGGAGGGGAAACACATCCATACTCAGCAGATCCTAGACACGAACGATGCTTAGCGGTAAATCCATGCGGTTTTACATGAATCAGCCTATCACCTGTGAAGAAACAAATTTATTGACCAATAAGAATCTTACACCTTTACATGCGGCTCACCCTATTGGAAAGACTATAAATAGACCCTAAAATCATTATTTCGATCATTATAATTCATAATTGAGTCAGAGAGACACCAAAATTATTTTCGACGTACTGGAAAATTGGATAAATTCAGGTATGTTTTAAACCGTTTTGTGTATTTTAATGATAACTATTTGATTATTACGTCTTTGATGCACAGCAGTATTTCCTATTTTGATAAAATGTCAAGAAGACGCACCACTGATGTCTGCTGCTATCGTTAAACCAGCAGTCCCTGGTAGTCCAAACCCGTTGGAGTTATTTAGCGAGTACGTAATTTGCCTAGCGGATAATAATTGGTCCATGGGTAAATAGCGTTCTGCTATAGATTTTAAAGTATTGGCAGTGGGTGTTTTCCCTCGATAGTAATCAATATGTATTTATTTATTTGAAGATTACTGGAATCCAAACGGGCTGGATGATGGCCTGCGGTTGTACACAGAGTTACAAACACCTCCGCTCTTTGTAACCAGCGAGTGGGGGTGGCTACACATATTAGCACCCACAGTGGATGTTGTAGCTTGTGTGCGGACGCCGCCCCTTGAAAGCAGCGAGGCGGAGGTAGGCCCTGTACCGGACCATCTCCAAGAAGCAGTCGGTGCTCTGCTCCCGGTGGCAGGCTTCCCCCCACCGGACACTGTCGCAGACCTTGGAAAGACGATAAGCGGTATGCCTGGTGTTTGAGGTGAATTGGACGCGATAGATCGTCTAATATGTAAGTTTGCCACTCTTTAAGTATTAAAACTCTCTCTTAAAGAAAATATTTTAAATTTGTATGAAAGGTATCATCTACATGTACCAATACTACAGCCACTAGCTTAGAAAAAGACAGCGTACTACACAATATTTATTTGCTTCCTCTCCTTCCTAAACCACCGTTGTTTCGCTGGTAAACCAAAACCTTTTGTCAGATGACCATTTCAAGTTTAGCCAAAAATAATATTAGATTTTATATTCATAGTTGAGTATAGAAGGTTATTATCCTTTTTTATTTTAGTTATTACAAACATTCAAATCCTAAAAAGAGAGAAAAAAATTATAATTAGAGGCGCTGTAACCACTTATTAAATTCACGTTTGCAATGTGCTGGATCAAACTTTTATAAGATATTCAGCCGCCACCTTAGCTGGTTCGATAGCATGTCTGTCTACTAAACCAATGGTCTCAGGTTCGATTTCCGACATGGCTAAAAATGTTGGTTTGATAAATTAGCAGCCAGAGGACTGGATTTTGTGCATTTCCCAGTCTTAAGTGATAGGAATTTTATGAAATTATGACAGGAACAAAAACGTGACCCGAGCTTTAAGCTCGAAAACAATAACGCATATAAATTAAATTATTATATTCAAAGGAAAAATATGGATTTGATTCTAAAACAATTTTTTTTTTCTACCATTAGAAAACTTAACTCCTACTATTAAAAATTATCATTCTAAATATAAAATTACTTTCTAACATCAATATCTATTCTTATAAGTTCGTGTTCTATGGCAATAAAGGTTTAAGACATTTTTTCATTTCCCCAACAAATAGCTTTTTAAAGCTAGATTTCTTGTAACGTCATCGTGGTGGTAAACAAGTTTGCCTGTCGAGAACATAGTTAAAGTTTCGAGCTGGCTGATGGCGTTGGCATCTAGAAAGTCAATTTCGAGCAAAAAAAACCCATTATAGTGAGAATTTACAGTCAACTCTCGATTCTACGACCCCGGGAATAGCGTCCCTCTCAAAGTAACGACCCTTTTTTGGTGAACCGTGAAAAATGTGGGAAAAAAGGTTGAAAAGTTTAAGGAAATCGGCTGTAAAATGTGTTTGTTGCATTTATTTGGTCGCTGCGTTGCAATTATCTTTGTGAGCGCTGTATTACTAGTAACAGGGGTGGGTCAGGTATAAAAATAGACACCACCTCATCAATGCCAGCCAATAGCACTTGACTGTCCACTCCCTCCCACAAGCAAGACAATGTTTCCCCGCGCGCGACTGCCGCTACATCACGTGCCAGACTTGCTTTTGCCATTGTTATTTCGATTCTCGATTTGGTTACTATTTTGGTTTGATTTTGTGAACAATTTTTGATGACCAGTGCTATTGTTTAACATTGTTATTTTGATTTGGTTACGTTTTTGGTAGGATTTTGTGAACGATTTTTGATAACCCACGCTATTTGTTGTCTATAAAATGCAATTTTTTCGTATGAAGGTCAGGGGTGGAACAAAATCTGTTAAAATTCCAATACCAACCCCTTCAAAATAACGACCCTTTTCCAGGGAACCGTGAAAGGTCGTAGAATCGAGAGTTGACTGTATATGGTATATAATTTTAAAACGAAAATAATAACAGCGCTTACAAGTGGGAATTCTTTAAAACAACTCACTTTCAAAATATTCCTCCTGAGAAAGACCAGCTGAGAGCTAAGCTCTGCCTTCTCTCCGAGTACAATAGTTCAGCAGTTAGCGGTAATCCCTTACCCCACCTCACCCCCTTTCATTGACCAAAACTTTTCAAACAAGAGTGTGTTGGACCCAAATAAAGAATGACGGTGCTTCTAAAGTGTTTAAAAGTAAACGACACACGGTCTTGGAAATGCACTTGTAAATGAATTATTAAATATTTTGTGAAGAACTCACTTTTTCATTAAAATGAACTTCAAATAACTGGAATATCAGTGTTCAAATCCCGATTGGGTGTGATAAGAGTGTTTTTTTCTTAAAATATTTATAATTCTCCTTCAACGCAAATACAGGCACATTTCCCAAAAAATTTACCTTCCTCATTCCTTTTCCATTGGAGCAAATAGCTGTAATGGGAAGTAAGACACAGCGCACAAAATATATCAGTAATTAAAATTAAATACTTAGGTTGTAAAGGTTGCATTAATTTTTACATTTTGTAGTCAAATTAATACAAACAAAATATACAAGTTATATGCTACTTTATAAACAAAAAAGTTAAAAGCATGTAAAATACAATGAAAAGAGTTTCCTTAAGTATAGTCTATATTTGGTATCGGCAATACCCCCTTATTTTAAACACTGGAATGATTATATTCAACATTATCTTATACTAATACCAACCTTGGTGAAATAGTTAGCTAACGCACTAGTTTCGTGTTGAAATAGACTGCCGAAGGCGGGGAGACCGAGGTTCGAATCTCGCTCGGTTGAACTGAGGTGGTTTTCCCTAAATGGTTTTCCACTCTCCCTCCACGCAAATATGGGTTCACGTCCTCTATATCCAACATTCTCAAATCCTAACCCATAAGCGTATTTAGTACTTAAGCGTATGACCCAAGCGGGTATTAAGACGCGGTACTAAGTATCACTATTTTTATTATTAAATATTAATGTGCAATGTTAGTTAATAAAACCGGTTTTAAATCAGTTTATAGTAAAATCAAGTCTGAAAATGAAGCTTATCTCCCTAAACGCGCTATTAGGATCTACTTAAAGAAATAAAAAA
>CABFVZ010005069.1:0-37266 GCA_902151445.1 Timema monikensis
TTCTTATTGTTTTTCGTTAACTTTATGACCGTGAGATATATTAACAAGGAAATAATATCGGAAATTTATATATAAAAAAGGTGATATAAAATTGTGAACTACTGATATAGTTGTATGTAGGATATTGTCAATGTTTTTAGAAATATTGTAACTACCTTGCATCAGTTGTGCTATCTATATTCAGATGAAACAACTAACAGTACCTTTTACTTTCCGAAGATAACAGAAGGTTTTAAATTTACATTTTAGGCCAAATGCCTTTAGGCCAAACGACTTTTAGGCCAAATGAGATTTGGTTTTATTTT
Organism: Timema monikensis; assembly: GCA_902151445.1. Classification (NCBI taxonomy): domain Eukaryota; kingdom Metazoa; phylum Arthropoda; class Insecta; order Phasmatodea; family Timematidae; genus Timema; species Timema monikensis. Next base: position 306 of record CABFVZ010005069.1, read on the forward strand.
TAGGCCAACTGCCGCGTCCCCGGATATTTCAATGATATAAGCATACATAACCTCATCAGGCTGCAAGACGCAGTGATAAAAAAGTAATGTTCTCATCTACTCGAGCTGCTATACATACCAATAAATCATCAGTATCGGTGGTATTGGGGAGTTTGTCTCTATATTTTGTACCAAATGCGATTTTCGGAGTTAGGAGTAGTAATTTCTCTTTTTCGCCGTGATACATTTCTGAATCTAATAGAGATGAAAAGATGAGTTTCCCATTAAAAGTGTTTACAATGGACAAGATTAGTTTTCATTATAAAATTGATGGGTATGGATTTGGTGATATGGGGTAAAGGGTGTCATAGGAGATTTTTCTCCTTGTTCATTCATATATATTGTGACGAATTACCTGCAATTGTGTGCATGCGTTGCTAATTTAGATTGGTTTGTCGATTACAGGAAGGTCGGTGTTAGAACCCCAGCTGAATGTAGTGAAGGTGGTTTTCCACACTCCAAGCAAATTTGAGAACATTTCCTCTAAATTCTAGCATACTCATCCCTATCCTAGCGTAATTAGAATATATATGAGCCCTTATTTGTAGTAAGATGCGATGGGTGGGGGAAGGAGTAGGCTGCTGTTTTGGAGGGAAGAATACTTTGAGCATCTACAAACTTTGTCATTCGAATGAGCTTTATAGTCTCAGCCTTAGTAATTTTCTTCTAAAGGATACCCATAATAATAAAAAATAAGCTTCATCCATCAATGACAAAACTTGCTATGAATAGATTTAAGCAAATTTATATTTCATAACTTTTGTACTTCTTCTTTATAAAACTGGTTCCTTAACGCCGTAAAATTAAATTTTTAACCCTTATTTCCGTCTAATATTTAGCTATAATAAGTAAAATTGAAACTCATTTTTAAAAGTGAAATTATGTGACTTAATAAGATAGCCTCCACTGTTGCATGTTTTAAGAGGATTTGAATGCAATTCCTGTGTACAGATATAACCACCCTTATCCACCTGTCAATATAGAGCAGGTATGGACCAAGATTAATTTGATTTTTTGAGAAATTTCTGTTTGCCTAGAGATCATTAATATGTAAGCAAACAACAAATGGCTATATTAAATTAAACATTGAAAGTCGGATAGAAGGACAGGGCCTACACACGAGCCAGAAAACTGTAGGCCTCAAAGTTCACAATTAAAACACAACATAACACATAATTATGAGGTTTTCAAGGTACATCAGTCCCCTTCTTCAGCAGAAGAGAGTAAATCTCAGAGTGGACTATGGTAGCAAGGGTAGAGGTAGATTATGGTTACTTAAATACTGTTCTTGCCAAGGCTGTGGTATCGAAAGAAAAGTAAGTATTGGTATCGAAATTTTGATAAAAAAAAAGTGATTTTATCTAGTAATGTTAATTTAACTTTTACAGCATAATTGCATTTCCATATTTAGCTAAACACTGAAAATTATACTGGTTTTTAATACTTTAGAACAAATTGACAACTATACTATTGACCAAAAATAGAAAACTGGATGCTCTTTTCTGCTTCATCTGCTTGGGACATCCTTGAGTCTACTGAGTTCATTGAGCTCAACAAAAGATTATCTTGTTTAGTTTTTGATGATTGTGCTCATTGATAAAGGAAGGGGTAGTAGATTGGTTACCAATCCCAGTGTCATTTATTCATCCTGGTCTCCCAGAGTCCACCCGAGTAAAAATTTAGTCCCATACTCCTAGCATGAGTGAAATTTTTTTAAAAAAGTTGTTTATTTCGATACCGATCCGATACCAGAGCGTGAGTGCTAATTTAAGTAAAATCAATAAATCAATAAATACTAGTAACAAAAGGAAAAACATTGATATTAGTAAAGTATCTATACGTTTTTCACATCCCTAATGTGGAGTCGGTAGACTAATAAACCTTCAACTCCGACTCTTTTATTTTTCTACTGTCCGACTTTGACTCCTCTATCAATGGTAAATGTAGAAGAAAATTTTGAAATACTAAAATGGTAACACAAGGCATTTAATCACCACCATATGACTCACCATTCTACTTAGGTCCATATAAAATAAAATATATATTTTTAATACAATTTCTGAAATAGAAAATTTTCTTAAATTCCTTTGAAAGTAAATATGCATTTAATAGATTTAAAAATAAATGTTTCTGACAGAAACAGGATATAGGCTTATCTTAATTTAAAACTAACAAATATAAAAAAAGACCAACAGAACACAATTGTTTAGGCTGTTCTCTACTTATAAACATTTTATAATTACATTACCAAATGCTTTCCTATGAATTTATACACTACTCTAAGTACTGTGTATAATCCAAGATATATTACAAAACAGGATATTTCTTTGATAAAGATAATATGCTTCATAACATGTAACACTTCACTAGTTTCTTCCCCTAATTATAGGTGTTTATTTTGAAGCCATAGTCTGTGCCTTTATACTGACTCCGACCACACCTAAAATCACTTAAGACTCCTGATTATACAGCCCTGGTTGTTGCCTGTTTATTGATTCACAAAAAAGGTTTAGGCTTGGAATCTGCAGTTGCCTGTTCAAACTTGTGTCTATACACTTGGTAGAGGGATAGATTTTTGAATTTATATTGTATTTAATTATTGAATTAAATTTTAATATTGTTTATACAGTAGAGTCTCAATAATCTGACCTAAGTGGGACCAACAGGTGAAGGGAAAAGTAATTCAAATTACCCTAAAGAGAAGTGCAAAATAGGTATGAAATAAGGTTTGTTAGTAAATTATTATTCTACAGTACAAATACAATACTGTAAATTACAAAACTTTTATTTTATGTAAACAAAACTTTGGATTTAAAATTGGCATAGGGAATATCTGTGATTATATTAAACTTTTTTTTATACATGTATGCAAAACGGCAGACAAAGCAGCAATGGAAGTAGAAACAATATTATGGGTGCTAGCAGTGTGTTACTCACTCAGTAACATAGAAACTATGATAGTGGGGAAATAATATGCATATGCATACTGCATGTCATAAGGGTATGTCAGATTATTGAGACTCTACTGTATAGAAATGACTGACTGGTGTGAGGTCTGTTTGGAACAAAAGGAGAGAAGTTTATTTAAGGTTGAGACCAGAGGGGGTGCTTGGTTATATATTAGTGAGCTACCTACTTCTATCCATAATGCCATAGTCCAGTATGAGTTTTACTTTCTTCTGCCGAAGAAGGGGACAGATTTACCCTGAAAATTACATAATTATGGAGTGACCTGGTGGTCTAGGGGTAAGGTGTTAGGGGTCTGGGGCTCAACCCTGGATCCCAGCACAGATTTATCTGATTTCCAAACCCTTCCTTCACCTCTGACAAGACGTGTATTAATCACAACTTGTGAATATGTGGAATGCCAGGCCTCCACCGTGGTTCGGATTCCACGTTAAAGTGTAGGTCCTTCATTTCTTCTCACAATCACCCTACCATTGCACATTAGCGTAAGTGCGTATAACCCGAACAGGTAGTAAGACGCGGTGCTAATAATAATAATAATAATAATAATAATAATAATAATAATAATATTGAAACCTTGTATATTTGCTTTAAATTTCTTTGTCAAGTTTGTCTGCATATTTCACAATTGTGTAGACTAAAATTAGCTTACACTACAACAAAATACTAATCAAATTTGAGAATGGTCAAAATTTCTGCTTAATTTTGTGTTTATTTTAAGATTTTTTGTTTGTTTGTAAAAGCGGTGTTATTTTGTTTTATAACACAACAAACAACAAAGCGATTTTGTTTTATTTCACTTTTCAAAAACATTGAAAATCATATTTAAAAACTATCAAAGGAAAAAGTAGTTTATTCCATCATTGTATAGCACTTTTCGCTTTATTGCATCTCACTATTTTTACAGGACTCTAATTATAGTCTTTTAATTCAATCATGTTCGGTTTTATTTCAATCTAAATACTTAACTAACATTAAGACATATTCCTTAGTGCCTAAATGCTTATATTCCTCTAGGATGTATGTATTTTTGACTATAGTAAATGTTCCTTTGATTCATCAGTTCTCACAATATTACTAAGAATCACCTGTATGTATGCCTACACCCTTCCCATATGTTACAGCAAGGTCAATCTCAAACTGTTCATACTTTACACCAGGGGTCGACAACCTTTTTGGGCTCCCATCAACTTTTACATTTACCAAAAGTCCCACGATTACCATTTGTTTCTCCACTATACTTTTAATTATTTTTTCTATACAAAGTCATATTTACTCCAATACTTATGTCCCTGCTTTTATAAAAAAAAAAAATGTACCCCCATTTACCCTGAAAGGTAGCAGTCTTACCGTGATAAACTACACTATGGCCCTAATTTATAAGCTGTACCATAGTGGAATAATGCAAGATAAGCTTGCCTTTTCAAGACAAGAGTTTTTTTTCACACGATTAACCGGAAATTCCTGCGAGATTGACCTTTTGCCAACCCCTGCTTTACACTGCTGCTACTGAACAAAGAAAAAATAGCAAGCACATTTATTTGTCAAATAATAGATTTTGCATAATTTAATTGACCTTGACCCTGTACATGAATGAAGTGTGCTTATTGGTAGGGCTCAGATTTGTATTTAATACATTTTTAATGTTTGTCAAATCAATGCTCATGAATAGTTAAATGAATTGCATGATTTTGAACACATTGACCTGATTTATTAAACAAATATTTTTGTATTGCTAACTAGTACATATTTCTGGATCATAAACACATATTTTGTTAGTTTTAGAGCAAAGTTTATAATTTAATTTTTTGACAACCTAAAACAAATATTCAAAGAAAATATTATGTGTATACTGTCTAAGACTGTTCTTGGAGGAAAAGTTGAATTTTGTCTAAGGGCCCTACACACACACCAACTTTTCAGGACAACTGGCAGACAAGCCGATAAATTTTATTGTGTGTAGACTTGTTGTCCGATCAAAATATATTTTTTTTCCAAGTTGGTCGGTACAAACCACCCCATCACCTGACAAGTTGTTGTCTGTAGCGTTGTTGGACCAACCGACCAACCTGGCGCTAGTCACTAACTGTTTTTCAAGTGTTTAAGTGCATTCTTTTGTTCTATTTAAAATGATGTCACTATACTGAGTAATTCAAAGAAACATTAATAATTCATTCTTAAAAAAATTACGAAAATTATTTGAATCAAATTCTTTTAATAAAATTGGATAGGTGAATTTTTTTTAAACAACCAATTTTATGAATTGATAATTATATTAACGCAAATCTAGTTTTTTGGTATTTGGCTAGAAATGAAGGCCACGATAGCCACGACAAATTGGACTGCTAGTCGGGCAGTGTGGAGGCTTGCTTCCAATTTTTTGTTCTAAGGGTAAGACCGGCAAGTTGGTGTATCTGTAAGCCCTTTATGCGAAAGAACAACAATATTTTAAGCTGGCATAGCTTTCCATCTCATTCCTTAAATAGGTGCTTTGTTGCAATCTCATTATTCAGGTATTTGTTTTGTTTAATGGGGATTGGGAGGTAGAGGTGTGGTCAGGGGGATGGAAGGGGTTGGAATGTTGCCTCCTAGCTTCTTGAGCACAGACTAAGCTGCTTAGACCGGTTCACTAACTGTTTGTGAGGTGCTATCATTAAACCACAGCTCAAAGAATAATTTATTAGCATCAATAATTCAGTAACAAGATAGCAATTGTGAAGTTATAATGTGCCCCAAAACCTCAAAGTGTGTTAATTTAAATGGAAACCTGCAAAAATATTGCAGTGTGTTTAAGCCAGGTGATGTTATTTTATTTTAGTTTATAATTTTTGTCAAAAAACAAGTCACTGCTGACACAAGATCTTAATTCATTCAACATGTAGCTACGGCCAAGCATGTAAAGAATGCATCATTAAAGACCACATCAAACCAGCCACTTTTGAATATTCAAGAGAAGTTTGTAGAATCCCCTTGCTCAAAAGTTTTTCAGATATTTGCCATGCTTTTATAGCAGCAGATATTCATGTTAATAAAGAACGCTGTAAGTGCCAGAATAAGAAAAATTAGTTTTTTTTAGTTGGAATATGTTCTATGTGCCATCACTAATGACATAACCGCTGAAAGTGCCAAAGCATGTAGCCAAAAGAACAATAAAAGTATCGTTTCTATTGGGTTTGATTTGTAAAGTCACCACTAAGTTGGGCAAAGGCTGTATTTGACAAAGTGCGTTATCTAGAGAACGCTGAAAGTTCCATTCACCATTTTTATATGGTGTTAATGTTAGTGATTGTGTGGTTATTTAGTGCACTTTAAGTGAAATGAGTGGAAACCAAGAGTGTCCCATGATCAAAATTAGATCCCGGATATGCCAATGGATAGCACGACATTCTAGACCACCTTATAAAACCTCTAGTGGGAAAATATGAACAGGGAAGTAAAGAACTAACCTATAAGCCAAAAAAAAAGTTTTTTTCGGGAGTTTTATCAGCTAGACGAACACCAACAGGGCTCTTTATCTTTTAGGTCAAATACAGGTTCTGAATATTTATCATAAAAGACACAGGAAATATGATGAACCTGGGGAAAGCAGACCCCAAGTAACATTTGCCTACGTTGTCCCTAACAGACAAGGTGTTAATGTGCAAGTATGCAGTAAAATATTTTAATAATTTTTTGCTGTTGTGCCTCAAAAGTTGCAAATACTGTAGGAAAAGAAGTTGATTACATATTCATAGATGGTTATGGAAAACATCTAAGCTCAAATGAAAAAAGAAGTAGTTTATTGAAGGTTTACAAAACATATTTCATAACTACATCAACTGCTTCTCAAGAGAAAGTCACTACAGTAGGAAGAAATGTACATAGAAGTTCTTGAGTCCAAACTTAAATTTTAATGGAATTTTTCTACTTTTTAAGGAAAGATATCCTGACAGTACAGTTGCATACTTTTACTATGTTAGTGTATTTAAAAAGGACTTCCAAAGTTAAAGTTTGGATTTCCTCTGGTAGACTCATGCGAGATGTGTGATCACCTTCATATAGTTATTTAAGATAAAATAGCATAGAGATTGAAGAGGAAGCTGAAGCTAAAATCTCCTTGGAACATCACCAACAACAATCTGAAAGAGCCCAGACACTCTTTAAGAATGACCTTAATGATTCACAGATGCAAGCTACTACTTTTAATACAATATGCTTACAACTTGTGTGTTCATGTAGGAGATACTAGTGAAAGTTACTTGTGTATGTAGACAAGGGAGGAGGAAATGAAAAAGCCTCTTTTTTTACAAGGTTGTGCAAGCTGAAAATATATTTTTTTTAAAGAAGACCTGTGATGTGGTGTGATAACTGCCCTTCGCAAAATAATAATCAAATGTGTCTATGGCTGTAATATATCTTATAGCAAAACCCTTTCTAAGGTTCTATTGAGATAAAGTAACTGGTTAAAGGTCACAGTTATAATGCATATAAATGAACGAATAGTGTATCAAGGTGATGGTTTTCTAAGAGCTAGAAGAGGTAGTCTGGATTGCAAGTGTTTAAAGTTGTATCTATGGCAGGAAGCAACTTGAATGATTTTGCACTTTTGGCCAAAAGGTACATAGATACAACTAAACTGCACATAGCCAAAACCTCCTATAATAAGATCCACCTGGAAAAAGCTGAACATTATAAAAACAGCTCCATTGTTTGGATTTTATAAAACAATATGGACTAAAACAATTAATGGACTTAAGAAAAATGCATCCTTGAAAATTCTTCCACCTCCTGATGATCTCCCTAGGGTTCAGTTTCAATGCAAAACCAGAAAAGAAAAAATATATTTTACAGATGCTGGATTTTTCAAAAAGGCCCATCGCATATTTTATGAAGAACTTCTGTCAGAAAAGAAGACCATCAGCAACAATGAACAAATAAAAATTACTCTCAAAATTAAAATTTTGTCTACTTCTGCGAGTCAAAATCTTTCCTCGCTTTTGTTAGTGTGATAGTCAAAAGTTTGTTGTGTGGTACTTTCAGCTGTTTTATTCTCTCTACAAGCACTTTCATTGGCTTCGAGGTAAATTTCAAAAAACGTCATTAAAAGCAAACACAAAATTTGTACTAATGCAACTTAATTCTCAAATTTTTTTTTGTATAGATACATTTTTCACAAAGTTTTAAAGAAAAAATTGTGAATTGCTATCAGTTTTTTGTGTATTTGTTTAAAATCTTGAACTGACACATACAGCCTTTTCCATTTACATAACTCAAATTGCAAAATTCTATGTTAAAGAAAAAATTGGAAAAAATAAACAAAACTAAGCATCCTCGATGAGTCAACTGTCAGTAAAAACTGTAACTCCCAAAAGTAGACATTGGTATTATATTAAAATTTGTAAAGAAATTGGTGCCAAAATATGTATGGATGAGAAAACAGATTCAATTGTTAATGTTATTAACTTATGTTTAAGAATGAACCATCACCTTAATTTTTTCTCCCTATTGAAAGTGTGAAAAAAAAATTCTAACAATTGAGAAAACATTCTTCAAGTCAATTATGTTATTTTGGCCAGACTACTTACAATATGACTGTGCTAATATATTTCTCTTCGATGCATCACCCTTCATGATAAAGACGAGAAAGGGATTGAAATTTTTAAACACAATGTTGTTTCATTTGATATGTTTGGTCCATGGTGTGCACCGTTTTGCAGAAACTTTGTGATCATTTTATTCCCTGAGTAATTTCAAACATGGAGTTTTTTTTGAAGGAACCAAAGTAAATGGTGTTTAAACAAGAAGCACCTGGATTACCATTGCCACCAAAATCTATTTTAACTAGGTGGGGAATTAGGTTAGATGCTGCAACATACTATGCTGACAATTTACAACAAATTCAGTAAATTATCTCAAAGCACGACGAAGAAGATGCTGATTATGTAAGAAAAAAAAGCAATGTTGCAAATATGTATTTAAGATGACTTAATTAAAATCAAAATTAGCTTTTTCTTACTAAGTGAAACAATTAAAAAACTTGGATCAAAAATGTGCCTGCCCTTAGTGGCAAATATTCAAAACATTGTGCAGCTTTAGTTAAGCTCAGGATACCCTCCAGGGGAGTGTGCAAAAAATTCAGTAAATAAATTAAACTTGGTCCTTAATGAAACCATCCTGGCTACAATATATTAAAACAGTTTAGTGCAATTTTGAGAAACTATGGCCAGTTAAGAGCCCAACGAAGAAGAATGTTCACACTCAGATATTGATAATTTTAAATAACTATATTCCTATAACCATATATAAAGTGGAGTGGAGTTTTTTTCAATTTATAAATGTTTTGGTGGATAACAGACCTACTTTAAAATTCTCTAAAATTAAAACTCTTACAATGTGGTTGTAGTGATGGAATTTAATTTTGAACTAAGTTAGAAATAGCTACTAACAAAGGTGTTTTTCTGGGCATTATGAATGTATTTTTTTACATGGTTTTATATTTTGAAAAAAAGAAAAAAAAGTATATCTTTTAATCAAATATGACAATTTAGACAATTTAAAGGAAAAATATATTTCTTGTATTCTAAGCAAATATAAATGTGATCCCTACTTCTATGATCGAGCCAGCAAGGAAAGAATGCTGGCTTTCAGGGTAAACGACGTGTACATCCACGCCTTAGAGACTGGTTCAAATTCCGGTGAGGTTTAAAGATTTATGTCAAAAATAGCAACAATTTAGCTTAAAATGATTGATTATATTTGAAAAGTAATTAAAAGCATTAAAACTAAGCAAAAAATATTTATAGGCAATATTTGGTTAAATTAATTATTTTCTAAACTGTCCTTCCAAACATGTCCTTACTATTAGTGTGGTATCAACCAACATTTATAATCAGCTTTTTTACTAAATAGGTTAAAACATTATAGCTATCAAATAAAAACTTTACAAATTAATACTTTGCTAATTTAATGGGTATAATTTATTTAATGACAAATTATCACACCAATGCTTAGCCTAATAGTATGGAAGTGCATTGTGTAATAATAGCAGTCACTTCCTGTGCTTTCTCACACTATAGATTCTCAGCTATTTAAAATAAACCATTCTCTCCCAACAAGTTTTTTTTATAAGGGCCTACTGTTTGAATTTAAAATTTTCTCAGACCAAAATTATATTGTAATAATAAGTTGTAACCTCAAATTAAATGATAATGATTGCTACAAAAATAAATACTAGTATATGTCAAGAAAAACAAGTCTGGCATTTTATGCAATTAAATTAACCCGGGATGGATAAGGCTACACAAGTATATCATTCAGATGATACAAGCATTATCACTGCAAGTTTAGCTAAGTTGTGAAAATATAGGTTTGAACAATGTCATCAGAAGAAGAGGATGTTGATGTTGCTTGTAGCTCTGGTTACAATTTCAAAGAAGAACAGCAATGGCTCCCAATGTGGCCACAAGTGGTCTATGAAATGCTCTTCTCTCTCCCATCTTGTCTATATACATACAAACTAAATATGTTAAAATATATATTTTGCTTACCTCACCAGTGCTATCTGTGATTGTTCACTGTGTTCCTCACTTTTTCTGGTCACTTAAAAACTGGGGACGATCAAAATACCATAAGGTTGGCACATATAAATCTGCAAGCCCACTACCTGATTTTTCTGAGGACATCACTTTCTTCAATTCCTTCCTGAAGTTTAATTTATCAATTATTTTTGTGTAAGCTGCTTGCTTAATATTCTTGTCAGGGTATTGATTGCTTGGAACCATTAACAAGCATGGCTCACTCCTGTAAATTTTGATGAAATCTTCCTTAACTTGTCGTTTGGTCATTGTTGGCAAGCCAAGACGAACACAAAAACAGTAAAATTGAAGAATTAATATTGCACAAACTCCTCCTACATTCTCCGGTGTGCAGGCACGAAGTGAAAAAGTTGAAATGTTTCATCTTTCAGTCACTTGCACAAGTGTCTAAAACTGTGCAGTTCTCACAGCCACTCTCAAGTATACTTGCGATGATACACTTGTGCAGTTAAACTTTAACGTCTAGGGCCAGCATAAATGCCCATAGACACAATATTAATTATCACTCAGTAGGTCACTAGCATCACATAATATGAGTTTATTTAACCTATAATAAATAATTAGTCTAATGGAACTATTTAATACTTTTTTAATACTGTGCATATTCAGCAGGACACACCTAAAACAATCATTTTAAAATTTAACTAGTTAATTTTTATTCATAAAATTATTATTGGAAAAGATCTTAAGACTTTTCTTTTTTTTTAAATTTAAATCCGCCCAAAAAGCATGTGTAACAAATATAACAAAATGCATTTCCTTAAAAAAAAAATTTAATAACTTCCTAAACATGAATACTTAACACTATTATACGTTAATAAATTATTCTATGTGAAAAATATAGGTAACCACTTTCATTTAAGTTTTTAATTCAATTTTGTTTGGGACAGTTCAAAATAATATTCAAAAGAGGCTCATATTTGAAAGTTGGTAAAAGTGATATCCCTAGCTCTCAACCAAACAAATTATACAAAAATCTAAATAAGCCGATATGATTCATGATCTGTGACAAATTAGACATAGAGATAGTTAAAATCCAATTTTTCTCTAATCAAAATAATTTAACATACAATAAGCTTAAGTATGAATATCAATGTTAATTTATGTTGTAATATAAATTAACATTAAATTTGAGCTTGAAGCATTTACATTTAGTCAAATGGTAGTTTTTCTAGGTTTGTCTGAGAATTATGTTGGGGTAAAGTACTCGCGTGCAGGCCTTTTTTAGGTTTTTATATTTCAAATCTGAAGTATTTTTGATTTTTTAAATATATAATAGCCTTCAAGGACTATAAGTAGGAAAGTAGCAATATTTACTTCATAGTTTGTTAGTTTCTGCTATCAAACTTATATTCAAGGACTATAAGTAGGAAAGTAGCAATATTTACTTCATAGTTTGTTAGTTTCTGCTATCAAACTTATATTCAAGAACTATAAGTAGGGAAGTAGCAATATTTACTTCATAGTTTGTTAGTTTCTGCTATCAAACTTATATTCAAGTTTACTTAATTAAATTATTTTTCAAAGTTGAATACATGGAATGTCTCGCAGACAAAAATAGTTATTTTTCAGGAACAAATGTATAAAATGTTCTCAAAATGTCGAGTTAGTTTTTTAAATAAACACATGGAATGCCTGGTAAACCAAGACTAATACTATTAATGTAACATTTCAGAGATATAAAGTGTTTGAAGCATATCACAATATTATGTTCAATATGACAGCCTGAAAAGAAACCATAACATCATCTGTCAAATGAAGCCAACATTCAATATTTTGGTTGTATACGCTATTAGTGGATGTACTGGCCAACCTAACCAGGGTGAAGGGAGACAATTCTAAGAAATTACACCTGCATCCCATGGAGAATGGGAAACAAAAGTTTTGAAAAAATTATCTTCCGAGTAATCAATTGTGGCCAAACAACAGGCTCTCGGTTAAAAAGATATAGTGACATCTCACTCAAAATATTTGTGTAACAAATTATATTCATTGAATGATTCTTTCAATTGTAAGCAGTGAATTCACATATACTTGTTTTACTGTGTACCAGTACCCAAAATTACCCTATTCGATTGTAAAAGTGAGCATGTTTTAGAAAACACTTTAAAAAACATGTTATTGTTGATATATGAGAGTTTTTAGTTCCCAGGTATCCTGATTTAAGATTTTTATAATTAGCTTCACTTACTAAGTTTTCAATCAAGATAAGACCCTGAGATTATTTTGTCATGATAAGCAAAGCAATATCTATTCTTTACTTTAAAATCTAAATTTGTTTGTGACGACATAAAAAACAGATAGCAATTTATTTGTGTTAGGCATTCCATTACAATCCTCAGGTATAGCTTTTGGACCATATCTGTCAATTGTGTGTGTTAAATTACAGTTCAATTCTTTACTAATGGACATATCTGGTAGAGAGAATAAGTTATTAGAACTACTTTCATGTGTTCATATGTGAAGTGAACTGTAGCGTCCATTTTTGATAGATATATAAAATAACACAGTTAATAATATAGTAAAATATTTATCAATGTCGACCACCAAAAATATATTTTTTCTAAAATGTGTTCCACAAGTCCATTTATAAGAAAACTATGATATAGATAGATCTACTTTCACGTTTGACAACGTAGGATTATACTGCTTGGCGTATAAATACACGCAAGTCACTAGTAATATTTGCAAACCAGCACAGTTGGCAATGCTGGCGAAGGCGTCAGTCCCAACTGGTTTGCTGGTGAGAATGAGGCTGGAAGTTTGAATATTATATTGATGTCCTAACCTCTTTGTCACCGGCAAACCAGTTAAAACTGACGCCTTTGTCCACCTGTGCTGGTTTGTATATATTGCTAACGACTTGAATGCATTCATACACCAAATAGTTCAGTTTACCAACACTCACAATACACCAATACGGGTACAGTTTGTCTACCTTAGTAATGTAAATGTATCAATAGCTTGGGCATGTTCTAAGTGTAACAGCCGCTAGACATGGCTCAAGTTTCAATAACTCTCCAGCTCGAGACATAAAACAATAGTTTTATTAATTCCCCATGATTGAGATCAAGTGATCTCGTTTATAAAAAGTAATCTGGCTGTTGTCTTCGTTGGGGAGCCATGTCCCGTGTGTCCTGAGGAGCTGCCTCAAAGATTGTAAAATCAGATTCAAGGTTTTCGTTGAGTTCCAGTATGGCAGCAACATTGCCACAGCGATAGCAGTAGTTAGGAGCTGACCAGACTGTGAGCAAGGTTTCATTGAAGTGCCACTTATAGCCTTCCATCACCAACTGGTGAGCACGGCAGATCTTCTCTATGTTGTTTGATGCATTAAACTAGAGCAGAAAAAACAATACTGTTGTGTTAGGTGATGTTATTAAAAGTTTGGTTTGAAATAGTTTTTTGTAGATGATTTTTTTACTGGTAAGTTAGGCTATATTTATAATAATAATAATAATAATAATATATATGTTTATAATTGTTAATAGTAATTTGTTATAAAACATATGTAACTTATTTTAGATGACTTCAAAAGTACCTGAGCAACTACATCGGAGCCAAAGAGAAAACCAGCTCCTCTAGGGCTAACACCCCAGCCCTGTGTGTCCTCTGGGTCAGACCAAAGAAGGTCACACATAGGCCCATCATGGGGCACTTCTTGTTTCCTGTCAATGGCACGAATTTGGTCTAGGGTTTGTATTGAGGGAGAGAGACCCCCATGGACACAGAATATTTTTCCTTCGATAAGTGCTGATAAGCTCAAGTAGTCAAACACGTCCGTACAATACTTCCAGACTGTGATAGTGCCATACTTGCGCAGACACTCGTCATAAAATCCGTACACCTGTGTTATTTGTCTAGACTCATGGTTGCCTCGAATTAACGTAATGCGATCAGGATATCTTACCTATTACAAACAAAAGATAATTAAATGAGCTTTTATATACTTACCAAAGTTGGAAATTATAAAACTATTTGATAAATACTTATAAATATATAATAAAAGCATTTGAATTGAAAGACATGGCTCTATTTTCTAAGTAGATTTTTATTTGTAAAACTAACTTTTAAGTCTGTTTATGACAGGTTGGTTATAATACTAACCAACTTAACCCAATCTTCAGTTGATAGACGCATGTAGCTTTGTTTGTGAAAAGAAATATTTCTGTCAGTTATTACATAAGGATGGATAAAATGAAAGTGAACTAAATGATTTATATTTATATTATGTACCAAAAATTTAAAACCTGTTCCATCAGCTTAAATTCTTGTTTATGTGTAAAGTTTCAAAATTAAACATGATGGAAAAATAAAGCATCACATTCCAACAAGAGCATGCATGAAGTAAGATACATTTTTACAGAAACGTTAAGAAAAGAGGTACACCCCTGTCCAGAGCAAAGAGGTACATCCCTGTCCAGAGCAAAGAGATACACCCTTGTCTAGAGTAAAGAGGTACATCCCTGTCCAGAGCAAAGAGGTACATCCCTGTCCAGAACAAAGCGGTACATCCCTGTCCAGAGCAAAGAGGTACATCCCTGTCCAGAGCAAAGAGGTACATCCCTGTCCAGAGCAAAGAGGTACATCCCTGTCCAGAACAAAGCGGTACACCCCTGTCTAGAGTAAAGAGGTACATCCCTGTCCAGAACAAAGAGCTACACCCCTGTCTAGAGCAAAGAGGTACACCCCTGTCCAGAGCAAAGAGGTACATCCCTGTCCAGAGTAAAGAGGTACATCCCTGTCCAGAGCAAAGAGGTACATCCCTGTCCAGAGTAAAGAGGTACATCCCTGTCCAGAGCAAAGAGGTACATCCCTGTCCAGAGCAAAGAGGTACATCCCTGTCCAGAACAAAGCGGTACATCCCTGTCCAGAGCAAAGAGGTACATCACCTGTTCAGAACAAGGAGGTACATCCCTGTCCAGAGCAAAGAGGTACACCCCTGTCCAAAGTAAAGAGGTACATCCCTGTCCAGAGCAAAGAGGTACATCCCTGTCCAAAGCAAAGAGGTACACCCCTGTCCAGAGTAAAGAGGTACACCCCTGTCCAGAGCAAAGAGGTACATCCCTGTCCAGAGCAAAGAGGTACATCCCTGTCCAGAGCAAAGAGGTACATCCCTGTCCAGAGCAAAGAGGTACACCCCTGTCCAGAGCAAAGAGGTACATCCCTGTCCAGAGCAAAGAGGTACACCCCTGTCCAGAGCAAAGAGGTACATCCCTTTCCAGAGCAAAGAGGTACACCCCTGTCCAGAGAAAAGAGGTACACCCCTGTCCAGAGCAAAGAGGTACATCCCTGTCCAGAGCAAAGAGGTACATCCCTGTCCAGAGAAAAGAGTATAACAATCAAACCACCTTATTGAAAAGTACCTACCTCAATTAGGATTTTTATTTTTAATGACTTTACAACTTTACATTAGTAGGCCTATGTTACTTCATCTCTCAAATAGTTGTGGAGATATAATCTACATCGGAAATTTCTGTGAATGTAAAACACCTACCCACAAATTTCATTTTCATGGGAAAATGAGAATTGCCTTTTTGTTTACAATGTTAAACATTACCTGAATACAAATTTTAATCAAAATTGCCAGAGAAGAATTTAATAAAATTTATTTAATTTATTTTTACCCTTCAGTTAACTATCCTCAGAAAAGAAAGAAATATGGCTGAGCCATTATGTTCTGTTTCGTGGTCTATAATATGGGTGTGCAAAGTTCCAGCTTTCTGGGTCATCTAGGGGCGTCTGGAGGGTGTGGAAAGACACACACACACACACACACACACATTAATAAATTATTTAACTATACACTCCTGTATCTTATGTGATAAAACAAACAATTTCTTTACATCACATTATACCTTATTTATTAAAGTAATCAGGTCTGAATCGGCTATTCATTAGAAATCAGAATATTAAACTCTGTCCGTTAAACATGCTGATAAATAAGGTGAAATCTCTATTCTCTACTAAAGAACCATTAAAAATATAACTTCATGAAAATGTCACTTCATTTTATTCACTTACAATATGGTAGGCCTAAATTAAAAACACTAGATATGGATGTATGCTGTTCACAAACAAATAAGTTTAAAACTGATATTTAGACAAGGAAATTCAATTTTGCATATTTTGGTGCGCAAATCCATTGGATTCCCTTGTGAGGTTGGATTTCTCAATATATATATAGGCCAGTTTAAAATAATTTATCCTTCCAAATCACATTTCTAGTCAGATTATTGTGGCCTGTCCAGTGTTGATATAGCTGGGCTAGTGAATATTGAGTTAACCAGTGTTACCAAATTAGTAATATTGTTGCTAGACCTAGTGACTTTTACACATCTGAAATGACTAGTTTTCATTTTTAGCAGCTAGCGACTAATCTGGCGACTGGCAATTTTCCTTAATTTTCTGTCAAGTTCATGTTCATGATTTGAAATTTTAATGGTGTAGAATTTTGATTTTTGAATTACCGTTCTGCAAGAAAGCCTAATGCATTGCTTTGGTCTACAGAATAACTCTAAACAATCTATCTGTCATTCACAAATCACAATGACATTGTTCCAGATCCGGGGATCACCTCAGTCCAATCATGTAGCTTACATTCAGTTCACATTAATGTATGCATTTTTGGTTTGGCAACAAATCTGACAACTTTATTTTTCGTTTAGTGACAATCTAGTGACTTTCTGGTACTAATCTAAATACAAAACGTTTATGGTCATTGGCAGCACTGTAACAAAAAGTGTGTCACAATATACTCCACACCTTTTGCAAGATTCCAAAACACTGTGGTTCTAAAATGAAATCCAATATTCTACAATTATTGTATTTTGAGGTTTTTTTCTAACTATATCAACTTGCAGGGCCTAAAATACACCACCTTTGGGAAAAAGACACAAACAGCCGGGATTGTTAACACCTTTCTTGATTATGGACTCTATTATAGAAAAAAAAATTGTCATCAGTAGATACACGCATATGCAAATTACATTTATTGCAAAATCTTTATCAAAATAAAACAATAGACCTAAATATTTAAAATTTAAAAAACACACTAAAATCACAGAATGGCATCTAAAGTATTTTAATACACAAGAGTCTGAACATTGGAAAACCTAACCTTACATGCATTAACAACATGTTTTTCCTGAAATATTGAGATCCCAAAATATTTTGCACTAAAAAATGTAGGCCTAGCCTAATGACAAACACACCATTTTGATCCATGTTATAATGGATTCATATTCTATTGTATTGCTCTTATTTAATTTCTCTTTTTTAAAACATAGGTAATTAGTTTATCTCAACATTCAAACGTAATCAAAATTTGTATTCAAACTGACAAATTAGGTCAAGTTGGGTTGGGATTGTTTTCATTATTATTGTGCAGAAAAACATCATTGAAATAATTATATTAGTTGAGAAGTTCCCATTGTAATCAAGGTCCCTCAACTTTGGTACAACTTTTTCATGTGATTTGAGTTTTATTGTAATTTTAAAACTAAGCCAATTGCAATTTAATAATTATGTTACTAGGCTAATGTAATTTGTGTATTATTGTATGTATTGATAGTAAAAAAACATGATATAATCTTACCAAGAAGAAATGCCAACAATCCTGAGTGGGTTTCCAACTGAGCAATTTATGTTAATTTTTTATTTAAAATGGAATCTACCTCAACTTCCTAGCTATTTTTTTAATCAAATCTAAACTAAGGCTTTATATGAATGTCAATTAACTATAAACAAAAGTAATTTGAACGTGTCAAAGAAAACTACATTAAATTTGTTATAAACAATAATTTGCATAACTTTGATTAATACTGCCTTGTGTGAAAAAATAGGCTGTTGGGGGAGGGACGTTACACAAACCGTAGCAGCTGTACCTTTTCTTGGGGGAGGGACGTTACACAAACCGTAGCAGCTGTACCTTTTCATTTCCAAACAAACTATTCCAATTTCCAGCCAAAAAAATATGAATAGTGACTCACCAAAGTCACAGGATACCTGTCGGCCATGCAAACATGTGGCACACTACAAACTATACCCTGAAGAATAATTATTATTTTTACGGCCATATTGGACTAATAACTTAATCGTAAAAATTCTAAAACAAGCGAATTTCACTTTTTATTGAAGCTCAATCAACTGTTGCAAACAAGACACAATTGTGTGCTTATCTTGTTTGAAGACATCTTGAACATTAAGAGACATACCAGTGAAATTATACCATTTAATCCCAGCACAAGTAGCCTATCCATCCTAACTAAACTGCTTGCAATTGCCACACCCATGTGTAAAAGTTAGACAGTGTCATAAATATAAAAAACACAAATGAATGTTTAAAATGATTACTAGGATACTTACCCAAATTTCAAACCATCAGTCATTTTTATATTATACATTATTTGGTATGTATGCTATTTACCTAAACTTTTATGCTTTCGTAAATTAAACTTTATTGAATAATTAACATTGATCAAAAACTCGCTTATCGTAATGTTTATAGAAAGAGATGACATCATATAAATCAGTGGTTCTCAAACTGGGGTATGCGAGCAGCTCTCAAGGGAAAGTTGGCAAAATGACAAGGGACTTATGGAACACCCTATTTGTGGCAGTTACCGTTATCTGGTTATTCTCACACCTCTACTTGACACCCTCTACATTAGCAGTTTTTATCTTGCTTATTTTTCGAGTAATTTGAACATCTTTCATGAACAGTCACAACTTGGTGACATACTCTTTCACTCTCAACGATTATCATTAAAGAGCCTGAAAACCATTCGCCCCCATCCCTTCCCTCCTGACAACAAGCCCTGGATGCGCTTGGTACACACACACACACACACACTACCTCTTTTTGTTTCTTTTAAGTGTATTTATTGACAATTGGTTTTGCATCATTGTTGACAGTTACAAATGTAGAAAATAGGGGACTACCATTACATCGCAGGTCCATCACATCACATTTCCCCCCACCTCTCTACATACAATTAACACTACTCTGACGTACAACCAATAGGAATGAAGGGGCATATATATACAATTACATCGTGTTTTGCTAAGATAGTGGACCTGACTCTCGCCTCCCATTCTCACTTTGAAGGTGGGGTTGGTTGAAAGAATAGTGTAGCTCAAACAAAACTTTAGTAAACCTCACCATAACCGAGATGTCTATCTACAACACTCCTAAAATAAATACACCATAATTTTTGTTTTTTAATTCTCTGGAAAAAATTGTCCAGCTAAAAAGGTATATTTTTAATTTGTAGATCATATTTTTATTTTATTATTTCATCTTTGCTTTTCAATGCACCACAGCAATTCGAATTTACAAATTCAAGTCTCCAAGTTTTTTAAGGACATTAGCTTTCTGGCAAGCTAGAAACACTCAGTTGACCCTTCATTCCTATTGGTTGTGTGTCAGAGTAGTCAGAGAGTTGGAGGAAATACGACGTGATGAACCTGCAATGTATTTGTACCAAAAACGTGATGTAATGGACATACGATATAATTATATATACCCATTGAAAAGAGTTGCGGGAGTTTAAGTATAATTTGTTTTGATTTCTTATGTTTTTTATGTGTTTTTTTTTTCAGAAACGGAAGGGCTTGAAGTATCATTTTTTCTAACCTTTTCTCGTATAGTTGAAGATGGAATTAAACCTATTCTGCCTGTTAAAAGGGGAAGACTCGAATCGGAAAGTGAGGCTACCTCTGGTAAAGATAATGGTTGTAAAGATGTTGTAGAGCCAACAGAAGCTGAATCTTCTTTGCTTAGGCCTACTCATCAGAAGAAATCTTAGCTTAAGTTAAGAAAGTATAATCCTGAATACTTGTCTTTAGGATTTTATTATGCAGGAAGTGAGTCAGAGCCTACATCTCGATGTGTTATTTGTAATGAGACCCTTTCCAACAGTTAAATGAAGCCATCTTTATTAGAAATACATTTTAATATGAAACATGAGAACATGAAAAGTAAAGCCACATGACTTTTTTAATAAGAACTGCAGGAAAGCCCCACACTGATGGCGAGCCATATTTACTGCCTGGTGCGAGACATGGTGTCAAGTGCAACCAGCTGGATGTTAGCCCTTTGTCCAATGATACTGTGTCTCGCAGGATCTCAAGTATGGCTAATGAGTTGGAGGAAAGACTCACCAATAAACTGAAGACCACAAAATACTTTCCCGTACAGTTGGACGAGAGTACAGATTGCACAAATATGGCGTAGTTGCTAGCATTTGTTAGAGATATTTGACACTACTGATGGCTTTGTAACTCAAATTGGTGTGGACTAGGAGACGTGCGTTGTAATTTGCATTGACGGTGCACGAGCAGAAAGCATAGTGGTGTGGTTTCCCAAATCAAGAAGACCACCCCACAGGCAAAATTTGTTCACTATAGTCTTTACAGGGAGGCTTTAGTTGCCAGGAAATGTCCAAAAGATATGAAAACAGTACTGACAGAAGAAGTGAAGATCATTAATTTCATCAAATCAAAAGCAGGCAGGTCCAGATTATTTGCAATCTTATGTGAAGAACTAAGTAGCGAGCATAATTATCTTCTTGTCCACACTGGAGTAAGGTGGCTTTCCAAAGGAAATTGTCTTGTTCGTTTGTATGAAATGATACAACAAGTTAGAGGTTTCCTCTCTGACAGCAAGTTTGAGTTTAGTGACATTTACAAATGAGCAGTGGCTGTGCAGACTAGCTTTCATGGCTGACGTATTTCAGTGGCTGAATGAGCTGAATAAAAGTCTACACGGTACACACACAACACCCTTCATGGTTCATGACAAAAGTTGTGAAGGGACAACTGTCATTCTTTGCGTCATTAGAAAATTTTGCAAAAGAAAATGAACTTGATCTTCATGATTCTGTTGTCGACTACATAAAAGAGTCATTTTAGAAAACATTCTAAACTTGAAAAAAGTAAGGAGCAGTTATAATACAGGTTAAGACTTCGAAAAAATCTAAGGTCAAAAAAGAGGTAAAAGGATAGTATACTAAAGAAAAAGAAAAAAATTAAAAATTAAAAGTAATTAACAAGTTAAAATTATAAATATTTAATATTGATAAAAATTCAAGCAGCGCTTTCGATAACACTAAAATATATGAGATAGAAGAAACAATATGATTAAAAATAATCGTGACATAACATTATCAAGTCAAATGGTGACCATCAATCAGAAAGATAAATACATGAAAACATATTAAAATAATTAATAACAGAAATGAATTGAGGAACAATACAATTAAAATTTAAACATTAAGATGGCAAATTTGAATGGAGTAACCAAGTGAAAATATTGTATTAAGGAAATATAATTAATATGACATAAGGCTTAAAACGTGACAAGCTATTAATAATGTTCAGTGTTTAAATAGATATGAAGTCTTAAACTTTATTTGAGTCCCGGGCAAGTGTCAGCAATTTAGAAGCCAATTAAACTTTGGCCGACATGTCAATAATTGACCATGTGCTCATTTTTTTTAACCTGTCATTTTGAATTATTTTTATCTTGGAGGTACATTAAACTTTTAGTCATGGTCAAGAGGTACAATCTAAGTAAGTTCGAGAACCACTGATATAAATGATTGTAATTCAGAGCAGCACAGGTCAACACGCATGTAAGTAAAGAATTATGTTTCTATGTTTCTTTTGTGATTTTAGCGAGTTTTATTTTAAATATATAATTATTCCAAGCTATCAAACTTTATAAATTTTGGTTATTTTTTAAAATTTTGTTTAGTATTGTATCTTACTTATAACTTGTTCAGTTTATACACAAAATATGTACTAGTTTTAAAAGCTAATGAGTAAGGGATGGCCAAACTTTAGCTGTCGGTAGCGTGTTCCGTCATGGGGGAAATGTGGGTTTACTATCTGAGTGATGAATCAATGGCTGGGGACTGGATGTTGTGCCTGCCATTTGCCCTATTATTTCTAGCCTATGATAGTCTGGGTCAGTTTTTTATTCAAGTTGAATATATTTTTCCACTCTCAGTTGGCTAGGCCTGTCATAGCTTCATATGCCTTATTATATAGCTTAAGACTAGGATGGGCACAACATCAAGTCCCCAGCCATTAATTTATCAATGTGAAAGGGTAAACCAATTTTTAATCAATGCTAAATGTTTGGTCATACCGGGAGTCGAACTCAGACATGTTACCTACTGGGTTAAGGTGGCCTGTCCACCTAGCAAGCCCGTAGTGGAAAATATATGGCTTGAATAAAATAATGACTCAGGCCACAGGCTGGAAACAGTAATGAAAAAAAGTTAGGGGAGAGGAAGGTTGAATTTGAGGGAAGTGTAACCATATTTGCATGGAGGAAGAGTAGAAAACCCCTTTGAAAAAAAACACCAGGTTGGTACATTCGACCTGGATTCGAACCCCAATCGCCCTGTCACCAGCAGTCTAGTCTATTGCGAGAGTGATGCCTTAGACTCATTTTGGTATAATTATATTTGTCGTCTTCTTGGGTGTATAATAATAATGTTTTTTAAATAGTGATAACTTACAGCATATAAAATATGTGTTATATAATGTGAGATAGTTTGTGGCTGTTGGCTGGAGTTCCCATTATCTTTATCTGGTCATAGTAAATCATAAGAGCTTTCAAAGTTTCCTTAAATTGGGGTGTAATCACTCTCATAAAAAATCTGTTTTGTTACAATTTATAGGTATATCTATTGTCTTATTACTATTGCATCTAAGGTAAGCTACTTAAGATGACAGCAAATCGAATAATACCAGGTTTTATAAAAATTGAAAATGTTGAATAATTATAGCTACAATTTAAACAAAATTAACTTGCAAGAGAAAAGTAAATATTGACTAACTTATCTATTTTATTGATTGTAGGCCTCATTAGTCAAATTATGGTGTTGACTCTTGACCCTCTGTGGTGTATGACATTGTTTTGATTGGGAATTAAATTGTTTACTTGACCAATATTATTTAAAATTTCAATCTATTAACAAATGAAAGGTTAGGTTTAGTTAGGTTGGGTGAGAACCATAAAAAACCATTATGAAAGAAGGAATTTTGAGATTTTATATTTGTTACATCATCTAACAGCCAACCTGCTCTGGTGGCTGTATGGTCTAAGGGGTCACTCTCACAATAAACTAGACTGCTAATGGCAGAGAGAGCGAGTTCAAATCGCGTCTGGGGATATTGAGGGTGGTTTTCCCTAAATAGTTTTTCACTTTCCCTCTAGTCAAATGCGGGTCCCCTTTCTGATACTTTCAACCCTCCTCATTCCTACCTAATTAACTTAAGATTGTACATGCATATAACCTGAACAGGTGATAAAAAGTAGTGCTAAGAAAATATATAGTTTAACAGCCATAGGTTGTTATGAATTGTTTCAGGTTTAATTTTAATTCGTTACTGTGTGAGTTTATCTGATGTGATTTCATTAGTATAATGTATTGAATTTTTTTAATTTCACAATACACATAACAAGTCTCAACTATTGTGGGACAATGTTTTGTTTTAGGTATGCACCGCGGCAGAAGAAAATTGATTATGCACCCAGTAAAGTAGTAAAGTAGACCTAAAGACTATTTTTTTCCTGAAGTAGCTTCAAATGTTCCAAGATTAAAAGGATGAAGTTCTTTTACTGTGCCCTTCTTTAACAAATGAAAACATTTTATCCAAACCATTCATAATTTGGGAAAACCATAGGTACTCTAACTTCATGGGAAAGCTTTTTATTTTGTAAGATGTATTTACGATACTAGTAATTACAGGTAAGAAAGGCAGACAATGGATGGTTGCCATTTGTACCAGCTATATATCGGTATGTGTTATTGGGATGTGGCTGCATTTCACACCTAATTCGCAGCCGCAGCACACTGTTTACACAACGTGTTAGTAGATGTTCATGAGTTCTTCAAACAAAATAAAAATATGCCTTAATTGTGTGTCATTTGAAAGAGTTGGATTTGATAAAAGTAAAATGTGGTAGTTTTAGATAATTATTATATTTGTAAAAACAAATAATAAGGGATATAGTTTTATGTGTCATTAGTCTCAAAAACATGGCCGAGCAATATCCCATTTCTTAGGTATACATTAGATGATTCACTATTATTTTGCATGAAAAATAATAATCATAAAATATTTTGGTTTGAATAAAAACTTATATGCCTTTGATGATGGATACCATTGATTACCCTTGAATGTATTTGTGAATGGTAAAACAATAGGCTCACAAGCTTGATAGTGTAAGTTTATATTTACCTTAAGTGCAAGCAGGAGCAAGAATGTCTCAACACTATAAAACCCTCGGTCCACGAAATCTCCCAAGAATAAGTAGTTTGTTTCAGGAACATTTCCACCTACTTTGAACAACTCTTTCAAATCATAAAATTGTCCATGAATATCTCCACACACCGTCACAGGTGAATCAACTTGTTGGACGTTGCTTTCTTCCAATAAAATTTCTCGTGCTTTACTACACAAAGCTTTCACTTCATCCTCTGTAATTAACTGACATTTTATTAACGTTTCTATTTGTTTATCTAAATCAAGCATTGCCATACTATTGTAGGCATATATATATACACAAGTAGGCCTAGGACAAGGTCTGATATAATTTAATAGCCTAAGGCTAAATAAGATATTTATAAAATTCAATATTCTCAAATGCAAACACACATGGGTCTTATTTTAAATTATATTGCAAATTGCAGTGAGATCATAAACAATAATGGATTGTAAGAACTTAATACCAGTACAATCGTAAGATACTATTTAACAGAGATGAATAAATAGCACAAATTACTACATTAAAGGTAGGGAAATTTGTAAATATTGCAAGGTCTAGACTTAAATTTATTAGCACCATTGATATCTATAATTATAATATAACTGGATGGACTCTCTTATCTATGATGGACATCATTCTGTGGCTGAGATTTTCGAGCTGTCATCTGCATACCATTGAGTAATAGAGAAAGAAATGTTCGTGTATCTCTTTCTCTCCTACACCCATACAAAGCAATGTGGCATTTCGACATCGTTCATTAATTTGATTGAATATATGAGATACACCAATGTGTGACTAGTTTACTGAAATAAATGTGTTAGTAAAATCTTTGAACAGCATAACAAAGCTCGTAATTGGTGAGTTTCCTTTTAATAAGTTGATGCAGTCTAATAATTATATACGATGATTTTTGAAGGAAGTTCGTTAGTTCGCTTTATCCCGTAACAGATTCTACCCTATAGTAATGTTTAGGTAGGATAAAAGACCTTCCAGAAAGGAATTTCTACGGTATTTACATTCTAAATGACCGTTTATCCTACCAAAATACTAATATATGATGGTATTCTGATACGAATAAAGCCTTACAGATTGGGATTCTAATAAAATCAAGGTTTAGTAGATACTGTACTTCCTAAAAGCGTACGTATAACCTAAGCGATGGTTTGAACGTAAGATTTCTACACAAAGTATGTCATTCAAACAAATGTAATATAGTTTTTAGCTAATTTGTTTCATTATAGTTATCGAACTTTCAACATAATATTGTTTCAGAAACCAATATACAAAATATGAGCGAACTTTTTTTTTTTAAGTTAGGTAATATAATAATACTTTCTACAAGCCTATAGACTAAGTGATCGTTTGACCGTATGACAACTACACAAAGTTTGTCATTCAAACAAATGTAATCAAGTTTTAAGATATCATTATTCATTATATTTATCGAACTTTCAATATAATATGGCTTCTGAAACTAATATATAAGCTAATAACCAACTTTAAAACATTAGTGTAGTCTTTGTAGACTGTAAACAACATGGATGATAACTACATATTTAAATATATTAAAGATTGTATTCTTATTTGTACAGTATTACCTGTAAAACTGAATTGTATATCCTTTAATGTAAATCATTCTTCGGGCAAGCGTGGTATAATACCTCACTATTTTCAAACAATAACTCTTCTATTCATCAGAGACATGTTTTCGCATAAGAACATTGAAATAAACCGTTAAATCTTTCCTCCCACAATGAAGTAACCGATAAACTTTAGTGTCACGTTTTGGTCCATGGCAAGGTGTATGTTTATGTCCATCCCAGTAATCTCTATACTGTAGTGGATGAACATAAACACACCCTTTGCAGTGGACTAAATTATGATGCTGAAGTTTGTCGTCTGCTTGCTAACGAGGGGACAAATTGAACGGTTTC
Organism: Timema monikensis; assembly: GCA_902151445.1. NCBI lineage: Eukaryota > Metazoa > Arthropoda > Insecta > Phasmatodea > Timematidae > Timema > Timema monikensis. Next base: position 27,107 of record CABFVZ010005069.1, read on the forward strand.
AGTCAATGTTCTTGTGTAAAACGTGTGTCTGGTGAATAAAAGTTTTTCAAATAGTGAAGTATTATAAATTTGGCTCTCAGGTTATATATTGATTTATAAAACCATAATATATTTAATGTTCGATAACTATAATGATATAAGGTTACTAAAAACCTGATTACTTTTATTAAAATGACAAAATTTGTGTATAACTCATAGGCTTGTAGGAAGAAGTAGTATTTTGGCCAAAATCGACTTATTTAAAGAAATAAGACATGAGTGTTGAACTTAGCTATGCTCTTCAAACCTTTTATTAACCCATTTATTTCATTTAACCAAACATATATTGATATATTTCATATATTCATAAAAATTAGCGAACAATGTCAAAATGCCACATTGCCTTGCCTTAAAGAGAAAGAGATAACCAACATTTTCCTTCTCTCTTACACAATGGTGTGCAGACGACAGCTCGAAAATTTTATCTGCAGATGTCCATCCAGTTATATTATAGAGATCAGTAAGTCCATCGAGTATAATCCTGTATAATTCTGTTTAGCACAGATTAGACAAATAACATTTATGTCAACGAAGTATGAGTAGTAAGTAGTTTATATACAAAATAGTTTATACATGGTTAATACTAGTACATAGCTGACAGTTCATAATAAAAATAAAACAGTTTTATAATGAAACATAGCGATTAGATCAAAACAGATATGTTAGTCTTTAAAAAGTTAGTTTAGATTTTCATCGTCCAAGTTAATTTTGTATTCCAAGTTAATACAGTTTTGCTAGGCGTATTAATACTACAAGCGTTGTCAGGCTGAACGTTGGTGATAATTGCAGGCCTTTTATTCCCAGACTTAATGACCATCTTAAAATTACATGCACTTTATATTTTAAGTTAACTTACAAAAAGTAATATTACATAACATCTCAGCTACTTACTCTATCTGTTGTTTGGATTATTACCAGGACCTTACCCTTTAATGAAGGAGGATAATATATACCATCCTTCACTGAGAGCAGTCTTGGGAATTTAATTTGATACTGGATTAAAATGTGTTGAAGCAAATTTAAATTTCCTTTCATGCTGAAAATATTAAGATTTTAAGCTACAGCTCGCCACTCCAATCTCACTCCCACTCATTTTTAGTTCCCACATTTCCACTTTGAAATGTTAATATTAGTTTTAGTATCCTATAATATTTCTTGCCTAAGGCCTAAAAGGAACCTTAACGCCAGATTTCAAGTTTCCTGATCCAGGAATTAGTGAAATACGATAATGAGCGAGTCAATGAGTGTGTTTTACCTTTTATGTATTTTAAATTATTAATTTTTTTAATGCTTTCGTAATGAGGTATTAGTTTGAAGTGATTAGTAGCTATATTCCTAAATTTATTTATATAATCATTAATGAGTAAAAAAAAGTTAAAATTTAAATTTATTTATGTATCTGTACAAACAGAGTTTTTCTTGACATTAATATTTTGGTCCTATAATTGACGATGAAACTAATGTTCCTGTAGAATGTAGCCCATTGCCATCTTTAATTAGCAGGTAAAGGGGAGTTTTAATAAGTAGTTTTGTGTTTCAACTCTTATTTCTCTCTCTACCTCTATTATTTTTACTATCCCCTTTACAAATCAAACTTTAAAATTACTGTAGTTATTTAACTATGGAAGCGCATTTATTTGATTGTATAGAAATAAATTTAAAGAAAAACATTGTTCTAATAATACTTGGGTACAAGTGGGCATCATTAGTATAATATACAAAAGTTTGCGCGGGAAGTTAAGTTTGTTAGCTAAGTGAGGGAAAATCCAAGCTATTTCTTGTGCTTGAAAACCAGGTTTATAGTATGTCACATGACGTCACAGCTCAGTGCCGACTCACCAGACAGGTTGTCGTGAGAATATTAAAGATATTGCTTCTGTGCTGTGTGTACTAACAAAAATGCTGCTTGGGAATAAGTCTGATAAGAAGATAAGTCATTCATGTCATACTGGCTAAAATAGAAGGTACTGTAATCACGAATATTTTACTTTTCTTAATGTAGACGGAATAGATAATTATTCCCAATATTTTGATTACTACCGATTACATTTTAATATTAGTGTTTTCCTTCTAATGCACGTGACGGAATGTTTAATAACAGTTTATTTAAAGTTAGGTATAGCTAAGAGCTCAAAACAAGTGAAATGTAACTGTAAAATAGAGCATTGAATTCTCCAATTTATTAAACGTGCACTTTCTGAATAGATTGATTATATTAGCACAAGACTTAAACACTAACTTAAAACTAGAAAAGAGACAACTTCCAGATCCCGACCGTCAATTTATCACTGTGAAAGGGAGAACCCACATTTCACAAATTATATATTTTTCAAACCTGTCGGGATCGAACCCGGGATTATCAACCTAGTAGGCACACACGCTACCAACTGAGCTAAGTTGTTGGACTAATTACCACTGAAGATGTTTCCAATATACAGACAAAATTCTAATACCAGGTTTGTTTTTTGGTACCGTATTCAAAAGAAGTATCGCTATAAACATTAAAATACAACTAAAATTATTTAAGGAGTAGAAAAACCCAGATAGAATAGATTTGATATCCTCCTTCCCCCCTTCAAAATAATGTATGGGCTCGCAACAAATTAACATTAACACATTAACACATCCATTAAGCCATGAGAGAGTCCAACATATTAACTCAGTCGTCAGCGTGTTTGCCTACTTAGCTAAGGACCCCGGGTTGGATTCCTGGCGTGGCCGAACGTTTGTTATTAATGAAAATATGGGTTTACCCTTTCACATTGATAAATTAACTGCTGGGGACTGGGTGTTGTGCCGGTACTAGTTTTAAGATTGATTATAAGCCATATGAAGCTACGACAGACCTATCTAGGCGGTGGTGGAAAATATATGGCTTGAATAAAAAACCGACCCAACTGAAAACAATAATAATGTAAAAAAATTAGGCCATGAGATAAGATCAGCAACATCTTGGGAGAACAAAACAAAATATCGTCAGAACGTAGCAACCAGTCCCCCAATCCTAACTTCACCACCACCGGTGTGGAACGTGAACAAAAACAATTTTACAATTATTATTGTTCAAGTTTGTCCAATACTGAGAATGAAACTGGTAGCCAAATAACAATGTGCAAATATCTGTGCTTTGCGTCTTACTACTCATTAGGACTACCCGCATTTAATTACACTTAAGGGTACGACCGAGGAAGGTAGAATTTGAAGACATGTAGCCACATTTTAGTAGGAGGAGGAAGTGGAAAAACATTTAGGGAAAATCACCCTCACTACACCCGAATAGGATTTTAGCCCCAAACTTCCCGTCACCGGCCAACCAAAGAAGATGATATACAGACACCTTTTAATTCGTATGCCCACTGTTGTAGGTGGCAACATTGTTTGGATTTTATATGTGGTGTTCAATTTATACAAGAAAATAAATGGTGCGACACATTCGTATCTACAAACGTTCTCGTATAATGAAGTAAAGCTTAGACCAAATTAAAAAAAAAGTTTTCAGTAAACCACCCCAAAGTAAGTTTTCCTCAGTAAAATCAACCCATCATCTTATTAATCACAATAAATATTCTTCACGTATAGATTTTAACAAAAATGTTCAAAACATTTAATTGAAAATATCAAATGTTTAAAATAAATTATTTGTAAACTACCCTCAAATAATTTATGATTATAAAATTAAAATATATTCTCATTTATCATTAAAAACAATTCCCAGATACCCATTTTTTGCTCAATATTGTGAAATATTTCAAACTTTCCAAAATTTGTCTTTAGTAAACTACCTTTCAATTAATTTATTTTAGAAAAATCAACATACATAAATTTATTCATTGTGTAACTTACAATAGTAATCAAATATCAATTTAGAACAAAATTTCGACATTATTTAGTCAAAAAATGTCAATTAAAAAAAAATCAGTCATCAGTAAACTACAGTACTATTTTTTTTAAAGAAAAACCAATACTTCTTTATAGCATAACAATATTAAGAAATACCCATTTTAACCAAATGCCTTTTTTAAAATATCCAAACATTTGAAAATCAGCTATCAGTAAACTATCCTTAATTTGAGGGCTAGGGTCTCTGTACCTATTGTCAGTGAACTTAGACCACCAATGCCCCCTGTCCTCTCTGCCTCCTTCCCCAGCTCACCTAAGTTTCTTCTTTCCTTCAAGTCATCCAATATTTGAATCGTTCTTCATTCTAAGCTCCTCTTTCCTTCAATCTTGCCTTCTATGACATCATTCAGAAGACAGTTCCTCCCAAAGAAGTGTGCTATCCAGTTTTCTTTGTACCGAAGAATCGCATTCAAAATGGCTCTCTTCTCCCTCACTCTTCTTAGGACTTCTTCATCTGTACACAGGCCCAGATTAACACTTTTGGGGGCCCTGTGCCAAGTAGAACTTGGGGCCGTTAGAAGTTAGTTCTCCAATTAATGATTATGATTATTACGTATACATATCATACATGGATAATTTTATTTAGAGACAAATATTTCTTTTCCAAAAGTTTAACAGTCATGGTGAGTACCGTGAGTTTTATTATTCAGATATTAATTATTAATACTATAGTAACTATTAAACTATACAGTCTATTATATTCTGAGTCTATTATAGTACTGTATATTAATAGCTAATAATATAAAAATACTGGACATTATATAATCATAGTTTGTTTCAATGTGATTGCATTTTACGTAGTCCGCCGTCTGCAGATAAAATAGCAATGGTATTAATATATTAAAAATATATTTTTTATTTAAAACTTTTTTTTTGCGTTTATTTCACGTCGCATTTAGTTAATCCTTCAATATGAATAATTTATAATTTTTCTCGGAAATGATTGTCAATAGAAAATCAATGTTTATATTTCTGTCAAAATTCAACGGTACCGTCTGCAGATATGTAATATTTCCGGTTTTTCCAAAAGCAAAGAATGCGTTAATTTATGAGCACGGACTCTCAGACTCCACGTAATACCAGGCTACTAGCACCCTTCGATAAGGGAATTTCTAGATTAGTTTGGAATACATTTTATGAAAAAACATAAAAATATTGAAATACAATATTATATCAAAATAAATATGACAAGTCAAAGTGATTTATTTGCCAGGCGGGCGGAACCCCTAGCTTCTGAGCCACTCTGCATGGCACACTTGGCACATGCCTTAATCCGGGACTGTATGTACACCTGATCTTCTTAATTCTTCTCCAGCACCACAGTAAGAATAAAGTGATATTCACAGGACCGGGGGATCTCAGGAGTAAGAGGGGTACAGCGGGGAAAGACATATATTTTTTCTTATAACCCCTTTAGCATGGCTGCGGTTTTCAGGACAGTGGTATCTCCGGGGGTATATAGGGGTAATTGTCGATCGTGCGTCTCGAGGGTGGTCTGGTTCAGGGGGGGAGGGTGTGTGATGATGAATTTGGGAGGGTGCTCAAGAAAGGCGTGCGTGTTTTTTTTTTCAAGTATATCCCCCTTCTACCTCTGTGATCTTAAAAGAATGGACACATTTAATAAGCTTCTTCCAAGTATTGTCTTTCTCTCTCTTTCTTTCATATTTCTTATGCGGGGTCATGAACTTATGAATTAAGGTTAAATAGTTTAGTTTATTTTTAATGCGTATATTCTTAAGATTATAAAATCTCTTTCTCTATCAGAATATATTCTTAAAAGGATACCCTTCTAACTCTATGTATTGCTTTTCTCTCTCTTTCATATTTATTACTCAGGGCCATGAAGTTAGGAACTAAGGTTAATTAGTATAAGTAGTGGGTGAATTGACAGTTACAGCAAACTTTCTCCCATTAGGTTAACATTGATCCTCCTGACACGGGGCGTGGGGGCTTCACCCCCTTGTAAGGAGGATCACTTTCTCCCTGCAGAAGCTTGGCGAGGGGCATCAACCTGTGGGTCCCAAACCTCCACATGCTGTTTAAGTAAGGAGGATCACTTTCTCCCTGTAGACGCTTGGCAAGGTGGCTCAACCTGTGGATCCCTTTTCCCAAGTGCTGATTAGGTCCTCCTCTACAACCCCCTCCCCTCTTAATGTAGTAGCTAGGGTGATTTATCGTCACACTACGTCACACAACGCGAGATTCCTTGATTTACCGTTATTCCAGCCCTCCCCCTCCTCCCGCCCCCACCACCCTGCCCTCATTTTCCATGTGCTGATTACATCCTGCCCTACTACCCCCTCGCCAACAAACCCAAGACTTGTTGGTTCTTGATTATTAATTATGTTAAATAATTATAGCTAATTAATTATTGTTAATTAATTATTGCTAATTAATTATTGTTAAATTATTAATTGATAGGATTGAGGTATTGGAGTTTTTATTCATTGATTAGGGCGTTGTAGTTTATTTTGGGGGAGCATGAGGCCGCGGTACGAACCTAGCGCTATGGTTGTCGGGGGTAAAATGAACATTGGTTCCTCCGTCACAAGACTCTGTCCCGGAACAAGCAGCACGAACCTCGCGCTATGGCTGTTGGGGGTAAAATGAACATTGGTTCCTCCTCCACAAGGCTCTGTCGGACTGTCCAACACAAACCTCTCCTGACGAACGTTTGTGGTAGAGTGTGATAAATGGTTCCCCTGTCTTTCACTTCCCCCCTCCTGTCGCAACCCTGTCGCCAGTATGGCGGGTCGAAAAGTCAGGACAAGAATAGATCGTGACCTCGACAACCTTGGGTTTTCCCAATTATGTAATCATTGCGTGTTATGTCGCAACCCTGGCGCCAGTCTGGTGGGCCGACAAGTCAGGACAAGAATAGATCGTGACCTCGGCAACCTGGGTTTTCCCTGGCGCCAGTATGTCGGCTTGACATGACGAGTTGAGACAAGAATATATATGGAGGTCATTGACCCTGGCCACGGATTTTTCCCTGGCGCCAGGTTGGCGGGCAGACAAGACAGGTCAGGACAAGAATAGATCGTGACCTCGTCAACCTTGGGTTTTCCCAATGACGTAATCATTGCGTGTTATGTCGCAACCCTGGCGCCAGTCTGGCGGGCCGACAAGACAAGTCAGGACAAGAATAGATAGTGACCTCAGCAACCTGGGTTTTCCCTGGCGCCAGTATGTCGGCCCTACAAGACAAGAATAGATATTGAGGTCATTGACCCGGGCAACGGTTTTTTTCCCTGGTGCCAGGTTGGCGGGCAGACAAGACAAGTTGGGACTCGTAAGGGGCAAATAGTAAATAAAACACAGATATTACAAATTTACATATTTTTATTAAACAACACCATTATACAATTTTACAGGAATTACGCATATATTCGTTCATACGTTTTTCAACACCTGAGTAGGTCTAGTTTATTAATTCATGTTTAAACATCACACTTTGTCCTCCGAGATATATCATACAGCGTGCTTTAGATTTAAATCGCTTACAATCCAAATAATAGATTGACTTTGGAAGGAAAACGTTACCGAAACGGCCCAGACCAAGTATGTAGTCGTTGGGCGTTTCACCTATAATTTTAACATTTGAATACTTTTTGTACATTGTTAAATCCTCGATATTTGCGGGTTCTTCGGACTTTACCTCCTCCGGTAGTGGGCACGCGGGTGACTGGTAAGTAGACGACTCTGGTTGCGGGTACTCGGGTGACTCTGATGCCAGGTAGGTAGACGACTCTGGTGGTGGGTACTCGGGTGACTCTGATGCCAGGTAGGTAGACGACTCTGGTGGTGGGTACTCGGGTGACTAAGATGACTCTAAGGGTGGCGGCGGCGGCGTCGTGAAGGACGGTGAGGGGTGGTGGTGGAGGGCGTGGCAACACAGCCACAACATCCCCTTGCGGAAATTGTAAACGGGGCACGCCATATCACACATGTATGCCTCATCAATTCTCTCGTAGGGTAGTACTTCCATCGCTCTTATCGTGTGACAGGTAGATTCGCAAAACTCAATAGAGCCTCGCTCCTTTATTTTGTAAATTACATGTCTATCACTCACCGCCACACTGTGAACTTTCTCCGCAGTCATATAGGCACGCCCCTCAATCGTATGACCCACAAACATTAAATTAATATAGCCGGATCTAAGCATGGTGAGCGTATCTGAGAGCTAAGCGTTCTGCACTAACCACACCGCTGCCCGTTGTTGTCGTTGTTAACTGCACCGTCTCTTAAACGCGTTCAAAGTTCACAATGGTAGGNTGTTAACTGCACCGTCTCTTAAACGCGTTCAAAGTTCACAATGGTAGGTGAACCGGGTTTTACTCCGGCGCAGGTAAATACCAGTTTTACTTTATTTTAATCACACACGTTTTCATCTGTAAGAGTACCAAACCGACAGGGTAGAAATACACAAAACTCGCCGTCTAGATAGGCTATTAGGCGTCTCCTGAACTTTGTATTGACAGATTTTAATTTATCCACCGAGTACTTTTGATCTACGGTTAGATCACACAATTTTACGGTCTGCATGGCGTCGACAATAGTTGACAGCTGCTGTAACTTGTCCATCTTGAACCACTCTATAAACGTTTATAAATAGACAACCAGGTGAGCGCCCCTCTTTATAGCCACCCCCTCCCTCCCTCATTCAACGCCACACGGTACGAGAAGAAGAAGAACAGGGTCACGATCTATTCTTGTCTCGACTTGTCTTGTCTGCCCGCCAACCTGGCGCTAGGGAAAAACCCGTTGCCCGGTTCAATGACCTCAATATCTATTCTTGTCTCAACTCGTCTTGTCGGGCCGACATACTGGCGCCGGGGTTGCGACACACTCACCTAGTTCCTGATCTATTCTTGTCTCGTGAGCCACCAACCTGACGCCAGGGAAAACTCGTTGCCCGGGTGAATGACCTCAATATCTATTCTTGTCTCAACTCGTCTTGTTGGACCGACATACTGGCGCCAGGGAAAACCTAGGTTGCTGAGGTCACGATCTATTCTTGTCCTGACTTGTCGAACCACCAGACTGGTGCCAGGGTTGCGTCATAACACGCAATGATTACGTCATTGGGAAAACCCAAGGTTGTCGAGGTCACGATCTATTCTTGTCCTGACTTGTCAACCCGTCATACTGGCGCCAGGGTTGCGACCTAACACGCGATGATTACTTCATTGGGAAAACCCAAGGTTGTCGAGGTCACGATCTATTCTTGTCCTGACTTGTCGACCCGCCATACTGGCGCCAGGAGGGAAGGAAATGAAAGGCAGGGGAAACATTTATCACACTCTACCACGACCGCTCGTCAGGAGAACTTAGTGCCGGACAGAGCCTTGTGCCGGAGGAAACCCCCCGGCAGCCATGGCGCGATGTTCGTGCCGCTGCCTCATGCACCCCCAAATAAACAGCACCGCCCTAATCGATGAATAAAAATTCCAACACCTCTATCCTACCAATAAAAACTCCAACGCCTCAATCCTACCAATTAATTAACTAACAATAATCAATTAACGATAATTAATTAACAATAATTAATAATTAATCATCAAGAACCAACATGTCCGGGGTTTGTAGGTTGTAGGGGAGGGGTGAAGGAGGGGTAAAAGTAGGTCAGGGGGTGGGGGAAGGAGGCATATTTATAGCAGCCAATCAGAGAGCCAGGAGGCGTGGTCACGTGAGCAGCTTCGGCCAATCACAACCTGTTTTAAGGGGGCCACCTAGCTACTCACGTGTAAATAACTTTATCTATATAAACCCTAATTTCTTGTATTGTATTAGTGTTAAGGGCATTACTACCACTGGTGACTCTAGAGCTTCACATGGATACACGACTTCAGCTTTATTATGGTAGTGTACGTCAAGCAGCCTGGTTGACTCAGCACAGAGGCACAGACGTAAACTGATACTACGTGGGTCAACTGTTTGAACTTAGGGTTTGATAATTTCGTTGGATGGTCAGTGATGAAGTATCAGAGTAGCAAGGGCCGGGAAGTGTTGATTAGCTTGCAAAAAGAGCAATACATTCAGTAGAGTCCTCTTAGATTACATTTCTGGCTGGATATCTGTCAATTACATCCGTGGTTGGTCTATCATTATGAAAAATTCAAATTTATGAATGCAATTGTTTGTTCTGGATTGTTTCGCGGAGATTTTCGTTTGTTCCGTTTTGATAAACCCACAAATGGTATGCTTATTATATTGGGGGG
>CABFVZ010005070.1:0-10100 GCA_902151445.1 Timema monikensis
TACTCTTAGGTATTAACAAGCCACCTACCTTCTCTGAGGGTCGCTTCTGACACTCAGAGCTGGTAGCCAGGCAAACAAGAGAGCTGCGGGTCGGCCAGCTATGTCTCGCGGGCCGTTTGTTTGTGAATCCTGCCTTATCATTCAGCCTTGAAAGGGGGTTTTGTCTGTTAATAAAAGTTAAATCAGTTTGAAATTTTAATTAATCCTATGGGGCCCATACGTATAGATAAAATTAAGTACAGTTTATTAAAGCAATTACTCAACATATTATATACGAGTACCCTACACTCTATTTATATTAAAAGTTAGCAAGCTTTCTTTTATTAATTAATAGCAATCCTGCACAGCGTTGTCCGTGACCCCTTGTGGCATAAGAATTATATAGACATCTACCCCCCCCCCCCCCNTATAGACATCTACCCCCCCCCCCCTCCCTCACGTGAGATACAAAATAAATAGGTATATCAAAATGCTTTTTTCTTATTTACTATCTAACATATTTTGTTATTAAATGAATGATATTTAAATAGGAGCTATCGTGTATGTAACTATACACACATACAATTTTATTGTTTTTTATCATCACAAATTAAGATTATATACCTATTGGTTTTACCGTTCGATTTTTTAAATATGTTGCTGGCTACCTTGCATACAATATATATGTTAAGAAAGGCAATGAAGAAAATAAGGATAATATAGCCTCATAGTCTTAAGCAATGCAAAAAGCACAAGCTATTTTGCACAAAGCCATCTCCTTAAAGTTAGAATCCACAATCACTTGCTGTGGACTGCAAAGGAGAATATTTAATATTTAGGGAAACCGACTCAGAAAATATGGAACGTATTACACCAATAATCTCATCTAGTTGAGTGAACTTTGTAGATTTGAGTACTTGTGACTTTAAGCTGAATTTGATTCCAATTAAATGTAATAAATTAACTGTGTTTTGACATATTTTTATGTATCGAGATTTGTATCAAAAGTAATATTTGTAGCATGTTCCATTTTGAAAGATTGAAATAATGTATCAATTTATAAGTTGTGTTATTGTTGAATAGTTGTGATTTTTTTACAAAAAGAAACAGCTGTTTGGCTTAAGCTTTAGGTTAAAAAACTTTGGCTTTTAAATAGTAGGTTTTGATAAGAGGTATGTTTCAATAAAACACTTTAGTTGTTAAAGTGTGTAACAGATCAAATATGTACCGGTATCTAACTAAACACTTCATAAGACTATAACTATAGTTGATAGTTTAAAAATAACTACAATATTCAAATAATGGAACATTATGATTGTATGCGTATAACCCGAACGGGTAGTAAGACGCGGTGCTAATAATAATAATAATTATGATTGTATGGACTCAAAAACTTATATAAGTGGCCAATGTAATATTTACTACCTTTTGGTTCTTAAATTGTGATCATTTTACTCCATAGTGTCATTGAGCCTTAAGTTGAAAGTAGTTTTAAGAATGTTTAGAAATGTGTTTGCAACAATGAAGCGTATAATACTATGATTTGTGCTCATCTTTACGTAAATAGACAATTTTTACTTTCTCTCGACACCTTGAAGAGAAAAGTACTTTGCTTGTGAAAAAGTCCAAATTTTGATAATTGTCAACCTCCCGAAACCGAAAAGGGGTTTTTCCAATGCCATCTACATGTGTGTCTATATCTAGGCCTAGAGCCGACACCATTTTACTGATCAGGCTAAAACTTTGTATATATGGTTTTATAAGGTTCCCCAGAGGAGTTTTTGGAGTTAGATATCTTACCCTATAATTGAGGGTAGTTTACTATAGGTAAAAAAGAGAGAAAACAAGCTATCTCGAAATCCACTGTAACGATTTTTATTAAATTTCGTATCTGGGCATTGTTTATCATTATAAACTAATCACCCCATGAACATAATTTTAAGGGTAATTTACATAAGCATATATTGACAATTTTAGTCATATCTTTGCAAGTATTAATATTGAGACACGAAATAACTCAATATTGTAAGGTTGTAACAAAATTAAAATTAAAAATACCTTTACTTGAAATATATTTTTATAAAACCAATAGGGGGCTGTTCATAAATCACGTAAGGATTTTTTTCATTATTTTGACTCCCCTTACTCTCCAAATTTCCCTACTTAAGGGATCGTAAGATTTTTCATTCCCACCTCTCCCCTTACCAATATTACGTAATTTTCTTACGATTTGGTAAATTGAATTATTTTAGACAAAAGGATTGGTGATGTGAAATTATCGCAGTAAAATTAGGTTTAACACAACATAAATAAATGACATTTTATAGCTATGTGTAGCTGTGTACGTTTATAGGCAATGCTTCAGCGCCATTTGTCATCGCTAGGTGCAACCTTTTTGACGTCGTGTCTGTAAAAGTGTTTTTTTTTTTAGATTTTGTCTAACCATAAACATTGATAAAATCCTTAGTTCAGATAGAGTCTGCCCACCACCCCCTCCCCACCCCCGAAAACGTAAGAAATTACTGATCACTCCCACCTAAAAAACCTTACGTAATTCTTGAAAGGTCTCTAGCTTCTTATCTATTGGCAAATATTTTTTTTTTTAATTTAGGTCTCGGAAAACGGGAGCTTATTATTATGCTTTTTGATGAAAAAATGACAAATCTGTAAAATATTAATAGTGAACAATACGTTTCTTTCATTTATGCCTCTTGGTGGAATGAGATGCTCTTTTTTTCCATCATGTTTCTGCAAAAATGTATCTTATCGGGTTTCACAAATCTTAAAAGTTCTAAGTAAATGTTTCCATTTTTAAACAAAGTAGAGAGAAAGTCTGTTTGGTGCACCATATCATTTATTTATTGAGGCTAGTTATTAGCCTTAATAATATGGACACAAGTTAATATTATACAACTTATAAACTTGTTTGTAGTTTCGTCTTTATTGAAACATTATTTCTCACTTAGTGGATATCAAAACTAATATCATAGAAGAATCATCTATTGAAAAAAGTTCTCCAAAGTTATTTCGGCCAAATGGTCAATTTACACTGCTATTTAAAAATAATATATCTAAATATTAGAAGTATAAAGCACACATATGAGGATTTATTATGTTTTCTCTTTTATATTAAACTAAATATTGATTTAATAACATTAACACGAGTATGGATATACGGGGATGAAACGTTATTGCTTACAATTCCAAACTACAAGGCCAATTTTGCCTGTAGAGACAATAAATGAGGTGGGGGAGTTTGTGGTTTTGTTAGAAGAGCTTAATGGTTTCAAACATGTACTTTTGAAATTTTTAGTAAAGGCTCATTTTTGGCTCCAGACCAGAGACAGAACCGAATTTTGTGAAATTCATCAACCTGTAAGAGATGAAAAATGGGGTTTAAAAGTTTTCAAAATTCACTGACTCTGAATTTTTGGAACTAGTGGACAGAGACCCTTCAAATTTAAAATGAATGTTTATGTATATAAATGGGGGAGGTATTTTTATGGTTTCAAATTTAATCACTTAAAGGGGTGTAAAGGGGGGAAAGGGGCAATAAATTTTATGTCCTCCATTCAAGATGAAATTTGATATCGGGTCGCAGAATACTAATATGAAATTAATTTATGTACGGCATCCACACGATGAGTCCCGAGGTGCTATGGTAAAAAGTGTGTTCAAGACTGCCAAAACTTATATAAATAAATACTTTCCAGGCTGATAGAAGATTGAAATTTTGCAGACAACAAATGGGACCACTCCAAATAATTATATAAATATGAACATTTTTGTTTAATAAATGTGACCCTGGGACATAGGTAAGGGGATATACACAGAATAAAATCCTTTTATGTGTGCTAGCAAACTTAAATTTGAAACTCGTTTAGGAGGACAACTCCAAATAACCAAATAAGTCTTAAAAATGGAAATTTCTAAATGATAGAAAAATGATTTAAAATATTTACAAAACTCATAGAAACAACTAATTCCCAATGTTGCACAAAATTGAAAAGTATAGGTAAATTAAAGGGACATGTAAAATTAATATATGTCTGTACATTTTTTATTTTAAATGGGACCCCGGGAAATAGGGCGGAGGGAGGGAGGGTTAGAGGTTATAAAAATAAAAACAACTCTTGCTGGATATAATATTTAAGTTTGGCAAGTAGGTAGAATGAACTTTCAAAATAACCAAATATATCTTAATATTTGAAATTTAAAAGTGTGAGTTGAAGAAATAGTAGGGGAAGGGGGCGGGCTCAACATTTACAAAAACTAATATATTCAACTACTTCTCTGTGTGGCAGAAAACTTAAATTCTTAGGTATACGGACCACTCTAAATAATAAAAAAAAATGTGAAATTTTTAAATTTTAGCTATGGAATATTGGGGGAGGGGGAAGCTACAGCTAGAAATAACTTTTGAGATGAGGTTAGAAATTAAAATTTGAAATACAGGTAGAAATAAAACTCAAGATATCCTAATGAATGTTATTATTTACTATTTTTCAAAGGGGGTTGGAAAAGCGGGTTGAGTGGTCAAAAACTTACAAAACTATTAGAAACAATCTCTTCTCAGTGGGTTATAAAACTAACATTCTGCATATAGGCAAAGATACCACTATAAATAATTATAAAGGTCCAAACATTTTAAAGTTTATAATAGGAGTCCATAAAAAAAGGGGGGTTTTATAAAAGAATTAAGTATGGTAGAAAGTCTAAATTTTTCATGTTGGTTGAGCTACGTCTTCAGATAACCAAATAAGTCTTAAATTTGATATTTTGAATTGGGAGTTATAGAAATGGGAGTGGGAGGGAAGACCTAAAATATTCAAAACCAGTGGATAAAATACTTTTATGTGTGATATAAAACTGGAATTCGTCAAGCAGAGATAGGGACCACCCAAATTAATTATAAAGCCTGAACATTTTAAATTTCAAAATGAGACTACAAGTAATAGGTAGGGGGTGTAGGGTTGGGGGGAAAGGGTTATACAAGTAGGAGGTAGAACATTTAAATTTTTCAGTAATGTAAAGGGATAACTTCAAATAACCACAAATACATTTTAAATATTAGTTATTTCTAAGGAGGTTGGTGATACAGGAGGTCTCAAATTTTTAGAAGTTAAAAGACTAAACTACTTCTCCAAGTGTTAGATGATTGACATAAGTAAGGCGGGTTTAAATACCAACTTAAACATTATCAAGGCCTGAATTATAACATTTCAAAATGAAGGCTCGTAAAATAGGGAGTGAAGGTCTCCTCAAAATATTTACAAATCTATATAAATACAATTTTTGTAGAGAGATAAGCTTGAAACGTTGCCATGTAATTTAATAATAAAACAGGTTTGAGTCATTATACAGTGATAGATTGTTCACGTTATTTCATTTAAAAAAATCTCATCTAATGCCGCTCTGCTCATGACAGATGTTCCAACAACTGTTTATATCACCAAGTGAAGAAAATTAAACCATATATTTCTACTGGAGCTATATTTATTGGTTTTGTCAACAACAAAAAATTGATATAAAAACTGCAAAAACATTGGCATTTTCTCGCGTTTCCTACACAAGTGGAATTTCAAAATTGAAGCCCAGGAAATGGTTGCGCTTAAAATATATACAACCAAAATAGAACATTATTTACGATGTGTTTAGGTTGACATTTGGTAGCTACGTAAAATATCATATAAAATAATGAAATAAGTCTTAAAATTTCAAATTATAATTGTAGACGCTAACGAGGGTAAGGAGGGTGAGGGGGACGGAGGAGTTAGGAAATGAGAGTAAATTTCCATCTTTCCAAAGAAAATATACTTTTATGCATGAAAGAACATTCAAATTTGCCAATTTGATAAAAGGACTATCCCACATAACCATAAAAGTTAGAAAGTTTGGAATTCAAAAATTTACTGCTGGGAAATGGGAGAGGCTTCTAAAATTTCCTAAGCTATAAAAAATCGATATGTTCCAAATGTGGGTACAATTTATACTCATTAAACCTCCCTCATCCCAAACACAATAGCGTAATTAGTAGTAAATAAGCGTATAACTCGAACGAATACTAAGGTACAATGCTAACAAAAATAACAAAATAGAAAATGTTATTGATGTTGAACACACAAAAAATCTATTTTCTAAAAGGCTCTTTTTATAAAAATTGGGCTGTAGTAAGACATTTGGAACATTAAATTTGTAAAGGCAGAGGACAAAAGTTTATACTAAAAATAAATCAACACACAAACTAAATCCTATCTTAAAGTGGATAAATTAGATTTAAAAATACATAGCTATTACCGCATATCTTGGAGTGACATAACAATTAAAATCAATTCAGGTAACATAACTTGGTGACCATGATTCTATTTGGATAATAATGATGCTTCATACTTAATATATTTCTGTAAAAGAATCTATTATTTAATTTATGCTCGTTGGTGAAATGTGATGCTCTTTTTTTCAAACCTGTTTCTATGATCGTGCTTAGGTAAAGTTTGCATTGTCATTGGAGTGCGACGGCCGCCCTGCGATTGCATTAGTTTGTGCACTCAGATTGTAAACTTGTTAATATTTTCCTTTTAAGATTCTTTATTTATTAATTGCAATAACTGAGTAGTGATTGCCATGATTAGCTTAGGATTGTACACTAAGGAACTTTCAAAATTATGACAGTTGGATGCTCACCAATAAAGTAAGGCTGTTATAGCTTAAATTGTCAAAGCTCGATTTAGTACATTACGAAATCAAAGTGACCATAATATTATGAAATATATCAATTTCCAAATTAGTTTGACACATATTTTAATCAAATTTCTGTTTAATCTTATTTCTGTATTATTACTGTATTGATATATTAATATTGATTATAATTTTAGTTTCAAACCTATCCAAACTTCATAATCAGAATTTTTTCTTTACTTTAGTAGATAATTTTTATAACAAACACTTAATAACCATAGTCCATAGCTGTGATTGAGTAAAGTTAAGAGTATTTTTTTCATATACTTTGTATTGTCAACAATTTTACTCCCTTTACTAAACTCTTTTATTGTGATATAAATATTTATTTTTCAATAAAATCTGCAATTATTAATTGTATGAAAATATTGTTATAGTATAGTAAAATAATCTTATACTGAAAGAGTTTTCAGTGTAAATTTATTTTATATTTATTTCTATTCCCCTTTACTAAAATTAAGAAATATCTAATTTTCCATACAGACACGAGAAGGTGTTGGACAGGTGTAATAGGACAAAACAATATGAGCTTTTTGTTGTGTAATCCTAAAAGCGTGTTTAGGGAGATAAGCTTCATTTTCAGACTTGATTTTACTATAAACTTATTTAAAACCAGTTTTATTAACTCCCATTGCACATTAATATTAAATAATAATAGTGATACTTAGTACCGCGTCTTAGTATCCGTTCGGGTTATACGCTTATGGGTTAGGATTTGAGAATGTTGGATATAGAGGACGTGAACCCACATTTGCATGGAGAGAGAGTGGAAAACCATTTAGGGAAAACCGCCCCAGTTCAACCGAGCGAGATTCGGACCTCGGTCTCCCCGTCCTCGGCAGTCTAGCTCACACAAAACTAGTGCGTTAGCTAACTATGCCATCGAGGTGCGTATTAGTAAAAGATAATGTTGAATATAATCATTCCAGTGTTTAAAATAAGGGTATATTACCGATACCAAATATATACTTAGGAAACTTTTTTCATTGTATTTTCTATGCATTTAACTTTTTTTAAGTTAATAAAGTAGCATATCACTTGTATATTTTGTTTATATTAATTTGACAACAAAATGTAAAAATATATTCAACCTTTACAACTTAAGTATTTAACTTTACTTTTATATTTTGTGCACTGTGTCTTACTTCCCATTACAGCTATCCGCGTATTTACTCCAATGGATAAGGAATGAGGAAGGTAAAATTTTTTGGGATACTTATTTACAGTGAAAGAGAATTATAAATATTATAAGAAAAAAATACTCTTATTACACCCGATATGGATTCGAACATTGATATCCCAGTTATTTGAAGTACAGTTTAGTGAAAAAGTGAATTCCAAAGAATGGTGACCGCAGATGCTGGCCACAAAATATTTAATAATTCATTTACAAGACCTCGTGTCGCGTTTAAACTGTAGAAGCACTAGCATTGTATATTTGGGTCCAACACTCTCAATTGTTTGAAAAGGTTTGATAATGAATGGGGGATGAGGCGGGGTAGGGAATTTCCGCTACCTGCTGAACTATTTTACTCAGAGAGAAGGCAGCTCTTGGCTCTCAGCTGGTCTTTCTCAGGAGATACATTTTGAAAGTGAGTTGTTTTAAAGAATTCCCACTTGGAAGCGCTGTTATCACTGATATTTTAAGTTTTACCCGACTTGAGGGGCGCAACAAATCTCCTGTAAGGCTAAGTATAAGGCATTCACGAGCTGAGCTTACCTGGATGACAGCTCGAAATGTTACTAGAAGTAATCCCTAATATATCACTACGCCAACAGCTGACATCTATCACTTTGGATCACTGTAATGAAAACCGATGGTAATATATTAATGTGAGAGTTGACCACAGTAATTTAGGCCAATATTATTTAAATATTTATTTGAGGTCGGACACAAAGTTTATTTATAGTTTTATTCCACTTTTAAAAAATATTAACACCACTTTCACAAAAACTTCTAACAAACATAGCTTCAAAATGGCGACTGACGAGTTTAAAACATATGGCTCAACATAACGGTAAACAAGTTTGTTACAATGATGCAGACACGCAGTTGATGAAAATATTTTATTCGGTTAAATATTTCAAAATACGATAAAATAATCATAAAACTATTTATTGTATGTAAAAAAAATGACAACCATTTTCTCTTTTCCAAGTAAATACGATGCCTGTATTAAAATATATTGATGTGTGCACTATATTACACAAAATCAGTAACGTTCCAAAACGAAAAATAAGTACTTTTAATTATGTTTAAAATATTGTTTCAAGTTGGATGAAAAGAAATTATTTAAAAAAATGAAATAGTATGAGAAAGCTTAAGTTTACGTTATTTTAAATGTAATATATAACTGGTAATTAAATATCTTTACATTTATAACAAAATTGTGTTCTTTTACAAGTGTTGGCAACCCAGAACCTAAACATATGATTTTCGAACTGTCATCCAGGTAAAAACCTATCGTGAACGGAATTTATCTGTTATTTCTTTGTTTGTGCCCTAGGATCAATGTACCGCAATACACGACACCTACCCCCTCCTATCCCCACCAACTCGGCCGGTAAAAGATCGAAACGGGCCGCAACACCCAATCAACGGTGTTTCGCGAGTGGATGAACGAACGCAGGTGCCACCTCCATTCTTCACACCGCTCACCTCGTCAATGAATGTTAAGAGAGAGACAGAAACTTTGCCCACATGGTTTGCGCCACGGGGAAGGGTTTGGAGGGGGTTCGTGGTTGTGTCATCCCAAGCAAGCGAGCTCTTTGACGCGAGCGCATGAAAACCTTGAGGCATTCCTTTGCTTTGAGGGATTTCCTGCAAACACCACTCAACATATCGACATGCGACCAAGAGTTATGAATTCCCCCTGGCCAAGTGTTTAGTGGTACTTAACTAAATGGTTGGGGAGAGGAATAGGAAACGTGGCATGTGGACTTCATGTCAAGCTCATATTCTTTGATGTGTAGGCCAGGGTTCAAATCTCAGCTAATTATACTGAGTCTTCTTTCTTCAATTGCTACTGTAAGGTTGATTTTATCTGGTTTGCTGGTGCCTGGGAGGTTTGGGTTTGAATTTAAGCCGGGTATATTGAGTTTTTTATTAAATAAGTTACCACTTTACCTCCACGTAAATGAGGACACATTTCCTTTAAATTCAATCTTACTTATATATATATATATATATATACACATACATACTCATTAATGTAAAAAAAAAAGATAGTTCAGATGGGTAATAACATGTGTTTAAAAATACTTATTTTAAACATATACTTTAATATAATCGATAATCTATATATTCTTTTTACCCGTCTCGGTGGCGTAGTTAGCCAACGCGCTGGTTTCATGTTTAGCTAGCCTGCTGAGGATGGGGAGAT
>CABFVZ010005070.1:10143-29871 GCA_902151445.1 Timema monikensis
GTTTTCCAATATCCTTCTACGCAAATGCTGATTAATTTAATCTCAACGTTCCAAATTCCTAACCCATTAGCGTAATTAGTACTTAAGCGTACAACCCAAACTTGTAGTAAGACGTGGTGCTAAATAAAATATATATTCTTTAATATCATCTAAACAACCCTGGTTTAGTTCTGGCTGGTGCTGACCAAGATATTTACACTCTGTGATTACGGGTTCATCCTGCTGTCTGTTTCGTGAATATCAAGGCACCAGGACTGACGGATTAGTATTATGCAAACTGTCCTAGGTTAATATAGTAAAATTCCGTCGGCTATATTAATAATTGTGCTTATAAAGGGCAATATAAATACTCTTTTAATTTGAAACGGTTGATCATGCACTAGTGGCTGCAAAAGCAAAACCGTTTGAAACAATAATTTATCTTCTATAAAATATTTTAAATTTGAATTAAATATTTAGGATAGATTGATAATTTTCTGATTTCAATTTTACTTACTTATACAAATTGATTCTGATTTTCTACTGGATAGTTAATATACGATCTTTACCTGTGAGTGGCGATTTTATTAGGTTTATTTTAAATAGTAGGTTCGATACCAATACTAATAACATAATCTAAGGCAAGGGTCTTCAACCCATGGCCCACAGGCCCCTTTTATCCCATTGTAACATTTTTTGCGGCCCGCTGGCTCATGAAAATATAAGATTGTTTTAACAGAGTAAATGACAAATACAGATATATATTTCACATACTCAACTAATAAAATAAACACGTATTTTACGTTATTTTATAAACTATTTTTTTACGAAGAAAGAAAGGTATATTACGTTTTATTACAAATGTACTTAGAACCGGCAAATGAAAACTCCACTAGACAAAACAAAACACGCTACCTCCTACTATGAAACGCCGGAGAACCTTTCTTCACGAGAAATCCTTATCCCTAGTGTGAGTATAAGTGCATAGGAATGATCTGATTCGATTATTTTAATATGTATCCAATCCGAATATCGTCGGTTCAATATTACGGCACGCGAGCCAACAAGAGACAGAAACTTTGGCCCTCGGACATAAACGGTTGAAGACCCCTGAATTCTAAGGGTTTGCAGATGAAAGGGTAACGTAGCAAAAATGTATCCACATTAAGGCACCCTAATGAGATTTGAACCTCGACCTCCAGACAAAGGTGATATGGTGAGCCTGACATCCTAGAACGTATAATCAGTGGTTTGGGTGGGTTGAATAGATCACAACCTATTTAATCAGAATTAGTGTGTAGTATAATTTATGATGTTAAAATAAATCCTAACATAAGTATTGATATTATAGGGTGAACGTTTTACAGGGCGTTAATGTTTTATTATATTATAAGGCCTAAACTATTATTTGTCTTGTACGTTTGCTTCTACCAAACTTGTGTTTGGGTAGTTTTCCGGCCAGCAAATTGTGTTCAGTAAATTGGTCCATCCCAAAATATTCCCATCTTAGACATTCGCCTATCCATTCACATGGTTATAAATTGTGACTTAATTATCAGTAAAAAATAAACGTTCCTTGCAATTGAGCCTTCAGTTTCAAAGGGAGAGTTTTAATTAGCGTGACAAAGTCTCCCATACGGAAGCTTAAGAATGTGGACAAAAATGTTAATGCTCTCTTAGATTCGCCTCTTTTTCAACTGGAATAAGCATAATGACGCATAGGCTTTTAAGAACAATGGACCTTGAAAAGTGAACTAGAACTTGCAAAATTCACTAGTCATTTGATGCCGAAAGGAAAATTGGTACATATCCTTAGTCTTCTAATATATCGCTGTCAGATGATTTGCTCTAAACTTTTCAACATATCTTCGCTACAATTCTTTACTACGTCAGTGTCTCTCTATTTCTAACTCTCCTATTACCCCTTCTTTCTTGAATTTGTCCTCCACTTTCCAGTTATTGATATGTCGGAGAACTATTTCTGGACGTTTCCTCTTGTTTCGTTTTAGAAGGAGTGGATTTGTAGGGTAGGTGAGCTAATTTGTCGATACCAATTTTCAGTTTAAAATACTACATGTCTTCTACCTACGTTTGTCACGACTTTGTAGCAGAGGGGATCCACATTGTAAAGAGAGTGAGGACAGCCTCTTCAGATTTGGAAAGCATTAAAAGGTTTTTACATATTCATTGGGTGAAAGAGGTGCTTATGAGTTCAACTACTACAACATTTGCACACAAATACATATAATTAATTACTACATCACTTTTTCTAGCATGGCCGCCAGTATATATTTTCCCTACAATAAAAAACAAATTAAATACACTCTTTTCATAGCTTTAGTTAAACTACCCCATTGTTCCGAGATGTGTGTATGCATGCTTTAACGCAAGTATGTATGGCGCAGAGCCAAATTTGATGTACTAATACTAGCATTTCCTTCGTTTCCAATATATTTATTTATTTCCAGTTTGGCCATCTATATGAAATGAATTGTCATCTTTGCATCTTTATACTTTCAAAAACCATATTTTGTTTGGAGGGATTGTAGGGATTTACTTTAATTTTAGCTTTCATAGTGATATTATTTCTTGATATAATATTGTATGAGGTTTTTGGTGTTTCTTTAATAAGAGTTATCTGATTTACTTGTAATTCCACTCCCGCGTTGTTGGGTAGTGACGCAATCACACACATTCAAAAACATACATGAAAATTAAAATGGAAAAGATAAAATGAGCCCTAACTTGTAACAAATATAAATAACACAATGTATTAATATACTAGAAGTCATTTTCTTTCCTTTTCTCTTTCTTTCAAACAAACAAAAAGTGAAAAAAGGGTTCTTGTGCTTTTTCTTTGTTAATTTCAAAATGCTCCGTGGACTTAAAAAAACTCTGTGATTTCACAATATTTGTTTCTAAACGTCTTTCATAAAAAGGTTAGTTTAAGTGAAACACAATTCTTAGTTTAAAAAAATAATGCACTCTGGCAAGAAATTATGTTTTTTCTTACCGTATATGCTCGTTACAGTGTTTAAGTGTTCATTGAGATTGACTATATAATCTTGAAACCTTAGCCCGATCTTGGGCACACATCCCTAAATTTCCTTAATAGTTGTGTTTTGCGTAATCCTTGTATCCAAAACCTTCTGGTCCAAGGTTGGTGTATGTAGTGGGATCGTCGTTCTGTCTTAGGTTAGGTTAGTTAAATTCATATGCTCAGCAATATTGTTTTTAAACATTTATTGTTAATTTGTTTAGTGATTAATGTTTTATTGTCTTTTTGAACTATGCGAAATTTAAGAAAATTTAAAACATGGGAGGAAGAAAGTAAATTTTAAGGACCACACCAGCATTTATTTGAATAAAGTATGGGTATTTTTTAAATAATAATTATGTACGACTATCCTCAGCGCAAATATTCAGGATTCCACTCTTATGGATAATAACCGAGCATGTTAGTTTATAACTCACACAGCGTATTTTACCAGACATCCTGTGTTCGGATCCTGACCAGCTCAATATACGCCTTGATCACTATATATACCAGTATGTTGATTGGTTCTGTCTTATACTGTCTTGTATTCGGGTGCCCGATAGTATTTTACCAACGTTTTATGATGAAGTTTTTACTAAACATGGAATGAATATTACATTTATTAATTTAATTTATTTATTTTAATAATAAATTGTGGTTAACAAGTTAGGAATCACTATTACCTTTATATAATTTATGATAAAGGCAGAATTGGTTACCTGTCACACTTACATCTTTTGTGACTGCTAGAACGCGAGTCGGAGTGATTAATTACTTAATCTGGGTACAAAAGCTATATTCAATTTGGAGAGGTTACTAATGTCTATTCACGGTAGGAATTGACTTCTGAAAGGCCTTTTTCCCTACCATAAATCTATTAAATAGTAGGATATTGGTAGGAAAAAAGACCTTTCAGAGAGTAATTCCTACCGTGAATGGAATATAATAATAAACATGTTACGTTACACAGTCACTTTTTTTTAAAGTGCTTACTAAAACTTTTCTAGACACTTATGAGTCCGGCCAACTGTATATAAAATATGAGCTGCAACGTATTTTGACCAAATAAACTAAGTGTTTCAATAAATGTAGTGGTTTAGAGAGCTATACACTTTCATATTCCAGAAGGATAATGTTCCAGTTGCTTATTATAGCATATATATGTTTCTGAAGCAATGATTCTCAATTATTTTCTCTCCTTTAGCACAGTATTCATCCTTGAAGATGAATCGCGACACACCGATAGTTTGTGTTGGGAGCAATACTACGAGATGACGTTAGACGCTTATCCGCTGTTTGCCCAAGAATATGACCATTCATGTTGAGTGTATTGCACTTTCTCTTCCTACTAGCAAAGTGTAACACATCGATAGGCGCATAACAATTCCCTATCTTATTTCAAATAGTTACGGGAAGAAATATACGAGCAAATATACAAGTTACAGAAATTAATTTAAGTGTAAATAAATTTTAATGATCAATTTATGAAATATTTACTTCAAATAGCTAGTAATTAATATACTTGAGTTTGTTTTCGTCCTGTAATTATTATGTAACATCATATAGGCACAGGAGTCTTAAGTACAGAGAAAATTAGTGATATATGGAATGACCCTTAATTTGTTTACAGTTTATTTAAAAAGTACCATCGGACTGACCTTAGCACTCAGTGTCAAATATAAACCAAGATCGTAATAATATAATTCAATGTGAATGAAAGTTAATAACAATTAATAAATTTTTAATATATAAAATTGGAACTATTAAAAAATTTACCAATTTTTATTAACTTTCATTCACATTGAATTCTATTATTACGATTAAATATTGTTTTCTTATTAAAATTATGTTTTTTTAAAAAAAAAAAGATAGTTTGTTTATCAATATCATTAATGCAACGATCAAAAACTACAACACGTCAAACGGGTGACCAAATCCTAGTTAGGAGAGCTCGATAGTAACAAGTGCAGCATGGTTAGAGGCACTAGAGAAATACATTAGTAACAATCCAAATGCCATTTTAATACGAGAAAACATTATCTTAAGGGCGCCAGCCATCCCAACATAAGTACTCAGTGAGGGGTGCTTGGACATCGGTGAACAATTAACCCACTACTAAAGAAAGGAAGCTAGCGGCTTTTATACTAACATGAACGTACGAGGGAAGAGCCATATTGGCTATGATCAATTGACCCTAACTTACACTCGTAACTCCTTGGTATTGCACTAAGCTTATGTTCACTCAAGGTAGCACAGTTAGATTACAAGTGATTAGTCACTTCTCCTATATAATAGAAGAAGTGACGAATTCATTAACAAAATAATTTATGAAGGTTTGGGCATGATGAAACAGAAGATAAATATACAAGTTTAAGAAATCAGTTTATTTAAATTTAAACAAGTCAATAGTATTACATATGGTTTATATAAATATATATATATATATCATAGACTAAAATAAGAGAAGTTAAATCAGTTACCACAGAAGTATACATCCCAACAGGAAATAATTGCAGTAAACACCTAGGTAGCTATGAATCAACAGAAGAAAGGTTGAGTCTATTGTAAAGTCTAGTAACTCTTCTAATTAAGACTAATTACCTGATTACCAAACCCTTCCTTCACCTCTGACAAGACATCTTGTGAATGTGAGGAATGCCAGGCCTCCACCGTGGTTCGGATTCCACGTTAAACTGTAGGTCCTCCATTTCATCTCACAATCACCCTACCATTACACATTAGCGTAAGTGCGTATAACCCGAACGGTTAGTAAGACGCGGTGCTATTAATAATAATAATAATAATTAAGACTAACGCACATTCTGCTACGAAAAGCGTCCACCTCAACATAGCGGCAATATAAATAGGAAGCAAATATAAATTTAAGGCTATGCTACAATATATAACACCTATCCAGACTAGACATTACTAGAATTAGACCAGAAAGGTTTATACCTGAATTATAGTTGAATAATAGTTAATGATATTAAATTCTAGTAATTCCTAATTTTAAAGAGTTACTACGATGGTAGTTAAGTGAGCTATCTAGAATTAGTTAACTCCATGAAGAGTTACGAAACACAAAGATTAATGTCCTTGAAGAGGTACTATCATTTTACAAATTGTAAATGGCGAGCTATCAGGAATCTAGGTTGTTAAGATACTATGACTGATCTATTCCTAAATCGCACTGCCTGGTCATTCAATAATATGTTTATACTTCCACTATACCTTGGGCACACTATAACTAGTGCAAACAATAAATGTAATAACTAATAAAAACGGTGGCTGGAGGGGGCCGGAGACTATGCACTATCCCCGCGGACCACTACTAAGAACTAGTAGTGCACCCACAGGTTGTGCACCGAAAATATTAACACTAAAAAGAAACATTAGGGACAGGTATCAGTCACATACCTAATTAGGTCATTGAACAAAGCGTTAAATAGCCTGATTTCCACCATTAAGTGATCCTAAGCATGGCCATACAGTTTAGGGAGGTATGACTTTTCCCTTGAAAACATTGCCATATTAAATCATGTCTTATGGAACTAGATACTTTGAGAACCAAGCACATCGTTCAAAACTATGCCTTATGGGCATATAAAAATAACTTGGAAACTCTGACAAACAATACTATGTCATGTGGACATAAAAACGGTGCTATAAGAGTAACATTGAAAACTATGCCTTATGGTCATAAGAAAACGAGTCAAACTCTGACAAACAATACTTTGTCATATGGACATAAAAAAGGGGTAAAAACCCTAAACAACAAAATTATGCCTTATGGGCATAAAAAAGTCAGAAACCCTGAAACAAAAAACTATGTCTTAAGAACATAGTAAAAGAGTACTAAGACTCTAACAATCTCTGCTAATACAAATATTCATAGTGACTGCCATAGCTACTTCTGTAACGTGGGGGTGAGACTGATGCCTCACACGTTGTGATCAGCATTTGCAAAATCCGTCGATGTAGGATGACATCCAACAAGTTCCTCCATCGAATTGATACAATTAAATACCAAAAGTGTCACATCACATTAGCATGCTCTGATGCTTCCTGAAGGGGAGACGAGAGCAAGTTCCAACACGTACCGACCAATTGGACACACCATGTGGTTTTGGTATCTAGCAGACTGGTTGTCACGTTTCGCGAAGTTTCTGAAACAGAAAGCCATATTATCAATATTGGTGGGGGAAAACAAAAAGTATGTTGGAAAACTGAATAAGGCTTTTTAGAGTTACGTGCGGAGACACTACTCTAAGGGGGGCTGGGTGAGAGCCTCCCAAACCACAGTTTGTCACATCTTGCTTATCTGAGAAGGGCTTTGGGACGTCGATGGCACCCGCCAGGGTCGATGACGTAATTCCCAAGCCCCTGGATAAGAGAATTGTTGGCACCGGGAAGTCTGTCACAGGACTGCGCCAGCTTCCGGAAGTGGTCCTTGATGGTAGGCATATCCAGGTAACGATGCAGAATCTCATTCAGGACATACCAAGGTGCGTTCACAATGACCCTCAGACACACGCTATGGAACGCCTGCATACTCCTCATACACGTGTCCGCCAGGTGGCCCCAAGCGGGACACGCATAGTCGAGGATCGGTCTGAGCAACTGCTTGTACAGTGTTAGACCGTTCCTTGTAGACAGGGTAGTACGCCTGTTAAGCAGTGGGCCTAGGATTCCCAGCCTTTGCTCCGCCTTGTTAAGTCTCTTGTTACAGTGTAGTCGCCAGGTCAGTTTAATGTCCAGCGTAAGTCCTTGGTACTTAGCACTGTTTGCCCATCTGATCTGTTCTCTGAACAGCCGGAGTGGAGCCGGGATGTAGAACTTTATTTTCCATGTGAAGATCACTGCTGTGTTTTTCTCCACGTTAATACTTGTCCTCCAGTTGGTCAGCTACCCCTCCAACTGTGTCAGGTGCATCTGGAGTCGCCTCTCCACCAGCTGCCCTCAACACAACTCCGCTACTAGAACCGTGTCGTCCGCATACAGTGCCAACTTGGTGTCTAGGTATTTTGGAATGTCATTCACATACAAACAGAAGAGCAATTGGCCCACGAGGGAACCCTGCGGCACTCCAGCCAGGATGTTTTTGACACAGGATGTGGCGTTCCCAAAGGTAGTGGAGAAGGTGTGGTGGGATAGATAAGATTGTACAACCTTAACTAGGTAGAAGGACAGGTTCGGGCAGAGGAGTTTGAAAATGAAACCTTTATGCCAAACACGGCCGAGGGCCTTTGCCACGTCGAGGAAGACAGCACAAGTCAGCCTGTTGATGTTGAAGTTCCTCGTGACCTGCTCCACGAGCCGGATGAGTTGGTGAGACGTAGCGTGACCCACCCGAGGGCCGAACTGCTCGTCCACAAAGATGCTCACCTTGCGAACATGTATCAGTCTCTTGAACAACCTGCCCAAACAGTCGAACAAGCTGATCAGTCGGTAGGACGAAGCTAGGCCCGGGTCTTTACCCGGTTTATGAAAGCAGAGGACGTTGGCGTGCTTCCAGGCCCCGGGGAAGTGACTCAGGAGCAGGACGGCATTGAATAACTCCATGAGGAAGTTAATCACCTCCAAAAGGCAGCTTTCTTAAAACCGCGTTATTGATACCGTCGCGTCTGTGGGCCTTATTTAGTATAAGAGTGGCTAACGCCCGCGACATTTCTGTCGCCTCCGTGGGTTCAGGTTCATCCAAGGGTCCGTACGAGACTGCACCGATGACCTGAGCCACGTGCGCAATGTTCACCGGGTCTGACGGTCGTCAGTCACTACAAATTGTGTATCTAAGAAGCTCAGCGAAAGCATAGGCCTTCTCCTGGTTGGAGTTGGCCACCCCGTTACGACCTACAATAGGCGGCTTTGGTGCGGGGACCCGCATAAAGTTCCTCGTCATGGGCCACAGGGACCTTTCTTGCACGCACAGGCTCTCAATCTTGTCCTCCCAGACATTGTTCCGATATTCTTGGACCATCTCGTGAACCGCATGAACTTTGCGGCTCCAGTAGGCCTTGTCTACCGGGTCCCTCGAGATTTGCCAAGCCTTCCTCGGACGATTTTTCTCCCGGATGTGCCTGAGGTTAGAATCGGGCAAAGAAGCATGTGGCGCCCTCTTAAGACGGTGCCTCAGCGTTGAAGCTTTGAGCGACCCTCGTATTGTGAACGTTATCAACTCCGCACTGCGAAAGATTTCCACTGCTGTTCGAAAGGTAGGGGTGGGTTCCAACTTCTATCTCAACACATTCTTAAACCTGTCCCAGTCAGTGCGCTTAAGGTCGGGTTTTTCGGGGGGGTCCATGAAGTATACTGCACATCCCAGTTTCACAAGAACGGGGTTGTGATCCGAGTCTAGCTCAAATAGAGACATCAGCACTAACCGCATTCTGATCCCTCTGGAGACAGCAAAGTCTAGGACGTCCGGGAAACCACAGGGGATTGTGAGGGAAGTGGGTCAGGGTGGGAGAGCTGGAAGCCACCAAGCCATGTAGATCTATGACGTCGTGAAGCAATCAACCACGAGCGCACATAATCCTAGAGCCCCGTGAAGGGTGATTAGTGTTGAAGTCACCACCAATTTAAACAGGCATGGTACCTCGAAGCAGCACCTCCATGTCAGCCCTCGTAGCCCGGTTGAACCGGTGGTAGGGAGTAAAGTAGACGGAAAGGAGACGCACTGTGCCGGTTGAGGTCACTATTTGGATAGCCGTTACTTCCATTTATTGGAGAGGAGGAAGCGAGATGACGTGATGGTCAAGGCCCCTATAGACCAGGACCTCCGCCCCCCCCCTCTTTCCACATCCCCCGCTTGGTCGCTCCAATGGCAGATGAACTCTACTAACGAGAACCTCATTGCGAGCGCAAGTGGGTTTCTCCCAACAGTATTACATTGACACGATGCTTTGCCAGGAAACTTTCAAGCTCGGCTTTCTTCCCTTCGACTCCGTTGGCGTTCCAGAGTGCGACCTTGAACTCCTTCAGCACTGGTGGTCCTCCATTTGTGTGTACTGCCATGAGAGACCAGGTAGAGGATGATGTGCTACTTGAATAGGTGGCCACGGTTACTCGAGATTTCTGGACCTACCTCAAGAGACTCTATGAAAAGTCCCATGGGTCCAGTCCGGAATGCCCTTGAGAAGCTCAATGCAATTTTTGAGCTTTCCGATATCATTCTTTGGGGTAGGTGAGGGGAGTGGGTTGGGTGTCGGAGTGGCAGGGGCGACGGGGGTAGTAGTAGTAGTGAGTGGTAGGAAACGGTTGGAAGGGAACAAAGGGGTGGGAATAGAGATGCATGATGTGGTATAGGGAGTAATGAGGGTTGGAATTGGGAGAGAAGCGGTCTTGAACTGTTCCTCGACCGAAAGAGAAGAACTGGATGTCACTGGTTCTGGTAAGGTGGCTTTGACAGGTGCCTTGGCCTGAGGTGGAAAGGTTGGTCTCCCTGACAGCACACTGGCTGGGACAGACCCGCCATTGCGAGGAGTGAGTGCCTGATCAGTGCATGCACTTCGGGAGAAATCGTCTCTCTTCTAGGCACCCGCCCCTCTCGTGGTCACCAGCGCAGAACCCACACCTAAGGTTAGCACAACATTCCCTACACACATGCCCAAACCGGAAACAGATTTTGCACTGAACGTGGTCGCCTGGAGACTTGTACTTCTCATCCTTGACACGAATCCCGCACAGGACTGATATGGAGTACAGCCTTACGGTATGCTCCCCGGGAGTCAGAGAGACAAAGAAGTTCGGCAACCACTGCCTTTCTACGGTATTCTGATCCCATTTCCACTGGCCGAGCATCTGTGTAGTGTCTTTCACGGGGAAACCCATCTCCACCATCTCTTCATGGGTTTGTCCATGTCATGAGTCCTTTAACCACGACCCTGACCAGTAAATCCCGTCACAGCTCGTAGGACCAATGTTGGATCCCCAACCTCGACAACAACTTTTGGAGGCCACGATAATCTTCCTCTGACCCGCACTGGAGGCGCACTCAATCTCCCGGCTGCCTGACCACCTTCACAGGCTCTCGAACATTGGATCGGATGGCCATCGTCACCTCGGAATAGTCCTCCACATCACACAAGATGATGGAAGGGATCTCTCCCTTAGCTTTGTGAGCTGGCCCAGGACCACTAGTACAAGCTGGGGTGAGGCACGGCTTGCGTTGGTACCCTTAGGTTTCCGCCTCTTCCCACCTTTTCCCAACGATGGCTCACCCTGGCTTGGGCCACCGTTGTCTTCGCTCTCATCATCAGAACTAACGCCTAATTGGTTAGGGTTGCCTCACGGTATCTTCCTGGTATTGCCGGCCTTACCCCTTCGCCGGAGTCTTATGATCTGAAATCCCTCAGACCCATCATTAGACTCCTGGCTCGACTCTTCACGCATCAACGGGAGGTCTGGTCCTGAAGACAGTCCCTCCACGTCCACGGAATCGCACGAGCTGTCAACCCACTCGAAATATGTGACCCTGTCTTCCAAGTCTGAAGAAAATTCAGCCGGGCATTCTTATATACCGACACCTCTTGGTGGGAGGTTTTGGAGTTGACGTGGGTTTTTGAGCCCCTTGCGATAACGCTCGCGTCAGTACCGGTTTCAGTGGTCTTTACTGATGAAAGACGGCTACGCTCCCTCTGGTCAGGGCTTCCGTTGGCACCGTTAGGTTTCCACCCATCATGCTTGTGGGAGCTTTCGCCATCCTTCCCGGTTTATGGGCTGTTGTCCCTAAAAATATCCTCCAGTTATTTTTGTCCATCAGCGGCACGCACACCTCCTGTAGCTGTAGGGGCCCCACTGGACTCGTCCGTATCGGCATTGCGGCCGACGCATTGTAGGGGGCCGGCACTGCCCAACGAGCTGAAACCCAAGGATGGACTGCTGGATGCCCCTGTGGATCCGTCAGCGGCACGAACGCCTCCAGTATTTGTAGGGGACCCAATGAATTCACCCTTGCTATTGCGCTCACCTCGCCAGTAATTTGTGAGGTCACGCTGGCTATCCTGTTGGCCTTAGAAAGGGCCAGTGACTCCTGGTGGTAGCCGCCATTGGCACGCTTTTTCCACTAGTTGGAGGGTCCCCTCTGGCTTCACTGGGTTGGCTGCTTGCCACGCCCACCTCCTCGGTAACTTGGAAGGTCACACCAGCCTTGTTAGCCCTGTAAAGGGCTGATGCGTTACCCTAAGGTGACTCTTGCTGAGTTCGTTCAGCAGTACGCTCACCTCCAGTAGTTGGAGAGGTCTCCCTGTCTTAGCCCGGTTGGCTATATTTTGCGCCCACCTCCCCGGTAAATTGGGAGGTCACAGCAGCTCTATTGGCCCTGGAAAGGGCGGATTCATCACCCAAAGGTGACTCGCGCTTGCTTCGGTCAGCGGCACGCACGATTCCGAGAGTTGGAGTGGCTCCGGTCGCTTCGACCTCAACCGCAGGCTTGTTTCCCCTTGAGGGGGTAGCTGCCACTAAAGTTCTGCCTTTGGGCTTGTGGCGGACCACTTTCCACCCGGCACGAGTTCCTTCTTGACCGGAAGAGCTTTCTGTCTCCGCCAATGGAAACCTTCAACTCCCCCTGCCAAGATGGGCTAAACGAGCCTGCCGCTGGTGGCAGATCCCCCAACGCTCACCACCAACTTCTTCCTTCATGGGGCCGGTCGTTTCCCGGTTCCGGGATTCTTCAACGCCTCATCTGGTGGGCTTCTCACAACCCCAACACCAACTCCTTTCCTATTCTCCACCGTAGGTTTCATCTCAGGACGAAGATCTTCACACGTCCAGTACGCTCAAAAGCCAGGAACACGTAAGGAAGGCTGGACAGGACGACACCTCGCACTACCATGTCCAAAAGTGTAGCGAGGATTGATGGTTATATACAGGCAGAACTTACGTCTTCGAGGAGGGTTTTCACCTGAACACAAAGGGAGGAGGTAAGGTGCAGAATTGCGCTGAACAACAACTAGTGCTCGTAGACGGCGCAAAGAACAGAGATAAACAGTTCTGCCATTTCATCAAAGTGGGGCCTGCGGGTTATATGTTGTTCTTGTGATCCTCCATAAACAGTCAGCTGGGGCATTTTCCTGAAGTTTGGGCGTTTCCCTTCAGCATGAATTCACCGTGAGTTAATATCTGCCACACATTATTAGAATATATTAGCTCTTGTATTCATCGTATTAATTATATGTATGGTATTTTTAGTGTACGTGTTAAACAGGACGTTTAACACACTACACAAGCTCAACAGAGCATCAAGCGGCTCTTAAGGACTTATAAGTATTAGACTGAAGTAATTTAAATAAATGTATCTTTTCAGTAAATATACTATAATGCATGAAAAGAGACACGGTACTACTAGTAGGATCACTACTTAGATAAATGCATTTATCAAGATCATCATAATTTCCTTTGCCTAATATGTATAGAAACATTACTTGAACACGGGACTTACCAATTGGTTACAAGTTAACCCTACATTATATAACAATAATTTGTACTGAGCACACCATAACACCCAAAAACGGGGTTTATTTAATGCTGACAAGTTAATTCTACGAGATATAACAAACTATACAGAACAAACTGTAACACCTAATTGCAGGGTTTATTGAATGAATAAAAGGCAACCCTACATGTTATAACAATAAACTGTACTGAACAAACTATAACACCCCAAAACAGGGGTTATTAAATGATTACAAGTTAACCCTACATTAACAACAAACTAAATTGTTATACAATATTAACCTGGACATGGGATTCAGAGGCTAGTTGCACATTTTTAAAATTCCTGGTGGCGTCCCTTCTGCGTCTTGTAGGTGTGACTATCCTTTCCCGCATTGTCGGTATAATAGGAGAACAGCTGGTTGATCAGCTTCGTGATATCTTCTCCAAGCGAAGACTAGAAGTAGAGTGTTTTTTTTTCCATTTTTTGGAGATATATTTTAAGTAGGGACAAGCGAGACTCGAAACTTCAAGAAAAAATTAATCTAGATCTCGTCTCAAAAGTTAAAAAATGAATCTCAAAAATCGAGAAATTAAAAAAAAGCAAATAATGGCCTTAAGAAATTAAAAAACCAAACCGGGCATTTATTATTTCCAATAATACCGTAATAACCCCAAAAATAGGCCGTATTCCCCCCCCCAAAAATATCCTTCATTAAGAAAGGTTTTGGTTATAAATATTGTTTTTCAATATAAAACTTTGACAATATAAGCTGTTACAGTACAAAATTAAATTATAAATGGTGTTCATTGTAACTACCTATCTCTATTCTATTAATTGCATTTTAAATGTGTATGAGTTATATCTCAAGGGTTTGAATAATGAACTATATATAAGACAATCTAAAGCAAGCGCCAGCT
The DNA here is from genome assembly GCA_902151445.1 of Timema monikensis. Classification (NCBI taxonomy): domain Eukaryota; kingdom Metazoa; phylum Arthropoda; class Insecta; order Phasmatodea; family Timematidae; genus Timema; species Timema monikensis. The sequence goes on from CABFVZ010005070.1 coordinate 24,512, forward strand.
CAAATTTCAAAAAGGAATATATAAACTATATAATTACTTTAATAAACATAATTTTATTTATTTTTTACTTTCCCATGTGTGTATCAACAAAGAGTATTTTTTTCTTTCCCACTCTATCTCCACGCAAATGTGTTTACAATGTCTTAAATTTTACCATACTATTTCCTATACCCTATTAGTGCATTTAAATGGGTATAGATCAGAGAAGTGGTTATACACAATAGGAAAAATGATAATATTAAGACGCATTGCTAAGAATAAATATATAATGAAATGATAGCCTAGGGTCTCCTCGAAACAATACCATGCCAGAACTATAAATATGCCTTAAATTACAAAATTACAAATTAAATCAATACATATTAATTAATACGATTTTAAATTTTATTTATATTTAATAGTAAATTCAATTTTATTAGTATACGTACATTTTTACATTAAAACATGATATAGTAGTCTAGTGCTGATTTCTTATAAAACAATATTTTATTGGATCAATAATTACACAAATATTTTAATTTTTTCAATACTAAAATATTACTTACGACACATAATGAAAAATAAAAACTATACATTAGTAATACTAGTATAATGCAAACACAATAAAAATCGCAAATTACACTAATCTAATATCTATAATATTATTATTATTATTATCACCGCGTCTTACTAACCATTCAGGTTATACCCACTTACGCTAATTTATAATGGTAGGGTGATTGTGAGATAAAATGGAGGACTTAAAGTTTAACGTGGGATCCGAACCATGGTGGAGGCTTGGCATTCCCCACATTCACAAGATGTCTTGTCAGAGGTGAAGGAAGGGTTTGGTAATCAGATAAATTTGTGCCGGGACCGAGGATTGAACCCCGGACCCCAGCACAGAAGTCCGACAACTTACCCTTAGACCTCCAGGTCACGCGATAGTTCAATAGGTACAGAAGTTAGCGAGTAGAGCGGAATGACCAGGGTACAAATCCTTGTTAATTCTTAACGGTTCTATCCTAACACAATTATTTTATCAGAATATCATCTGAAAATACATATTGGTTTAATTTAAAATAATTTAAAAAATTATATAGTGGGACTCATCATTCTCTATCATTGGGTACGCAGACTGAACGTCAAGTTCCTCTAGTCTGATTTGCTGTTTACAGCAAGGTCCGCATTCGAATCCCGGGAGGATTTAATGAGTGTATTTTCGTAAACGGATTATCACTCTTCCTCCACACAAATATAAGTACACTTTCTCTAAACTCTGCCTTCACCATCTTACATACCCTTTGAGTAGTAACTACAAGTGTGTACAGCCCGGACAGTTCTTAATACATGTTGGGCAGGGGAAAGGGAGAGATATAAACCTATGCATAGGTTCCAAAATTGGAGGTTAGGACAGGGAATATGTCTGTGTAACATCTTGGGGTCACTCAAATATATAAACTATCAACTGTATCAACAGTAAGTAATGAATAAATTAAAGTACACAAAGCATTTATAAAACTACGAAAGAAGTTAATACTGGAATTCAAACCCCGTCCAACCCATTATTGGAAGTCCAGTCTCTTGCGAGAGAGACACCTAATCTTTAATGCATCTACAAATTGAAGATTATGTTTTGTTAGGTTGGGTAATATTGACATAGGTCTGTCAAAAAAACAGGATTAAAAACTAAAAGCGCAACAGAATGCTAAAATAATTGAAAATACTTCACAATCAATATTTAAAGCAGTGTTATCCGTGAAAGAGAACAAAATTCTACTCATATTTCATAAAAAATACTTTATCAATAAACTTTTCATTTTGGTGTTCATTTTATTACCGAGTATTACTATCCGTTCAGGTTACTAACTTTTTTTCTATTGAAGAGCAAAATAAACAAAACTATTTTAATCCTGATAATATAATTGTCTTTTAAATATGACTAAGTAATGTCTATTACTTTCTAATACTTACTTAGAGCCGGTTTCATAGTCAAATTTAGTACGCCTCAAGTGCGGCGCTACACTAAGTACATGACGACACCTACCTAAACCAGAATGGAATGGGCCGTTCTCGCATATGAAACTGGCCCATTCCATTCAATTTCAGGTAGGTGTCGTCATGTACTTAGTGTAGCGCCGCACTTGAGGCGTACTAAATTTGACTATGAAATTGGGCCTTAGTCTATTGTATTAGGAGCTCGAGAGTTCATTGTCGCACTTACTAAAGTACGCCACCTATTCTTATCTTGAACTAGTCCTATCCATTTCGCTTCATAACTCATGAGGATGGCATATAAAGATGTATACTTGTTTTGGGGGAGAAATTCTGCTAATACCTTACTGATATCTTTTTTTTAAATACTAATATTTTAAAAGTTGGCTTAGGTAATTTGGTTCAAATTGGGTAATTGCAAAGATTTCTGCACTATAAATAGGTTCATACATATATATATGTATAAATAGGTTTATACATATATATATGTTTTTCTTAAAAAATCATTTGTTAATAGTAGTTAACTAATTAATGAGTTTTGTAACGTTAGATTTTTTTGAAAACGGCTCTAATGATCAGTTTCAAAACTGAAATAGGGGGACTATTTTGCATTATCAATATTAATGTATCTTTATTTATATAGAATAAATTAATTTATGGATAGTCTAGCTACTATGAATTATATATAATTTTAAATTTTTTGAAATTGATCTTGAAGATTGAATTCAAATTATTAGTTTTTCATGATAACATGATAAATAATTTCAGGGCTGTTTACAAATCATTTATTTTTGAGAATTTAAATTTTGTTTAAATTTGAACAATTTGGCTAAAAATTTATTAATAAAGGGTGTTTATTGTGCGTTTACTCAAAATCTATTCTTGAAGATTTTGGAAATTATCTTTGAAACTATAATACTTAAGCAATATGAGAACGTATGTGTGATTGTGTCGTACCAATTGTTTACTATACAATCTAATGTATTTATTCTAATTTCATTGCTATGTTTATTTTATTTTAATTGCTTACCTGTAGCTAAAATGATAATGGATGTTACTATTGGTGAAATGTTCGAGTGACACATTTAATTTCATGTCACCCACTTCGGTGGCTACACGTTCTATCTAACACGCTACCCTCGCAGTAGACTAGACTGTCGATGACAGGGAGATTGAGGTTTGTATCTCGGTCGAGTGTATAGAAGGGGTTTCCCAAAATGGTTTCCCACTCTCCCTTCTCGCAAATGTGGGTACACTTCCTATAAATATAATCTTCTTAAGCCCTAAAACCATTAGCGAAATTAGTACATGAGCATATAACCCGAATGGGTAGTAGGGCACAGTGCTAAAGGAAATAATTTTACATCGAATTATTTATGTTGGCCAGTTATGTTTTTTTACACAATATATAGTGTTATTGTCTTCAAACTAATTCACAAAAAAAAATCTTTAAAAATATACTTCTGTCCATGTAATGTGTATTCCAAACAGATTTTCATATTAGTAAGTACATTTTCTTAGGGCTGATTGTATAATGTATACATATTTTTTTCTGGGTGATGCTTATAACATTATATAGTATAACATATTTTTATTTAAAGATATTTATACTTTATGATCATCTCTAAAACCGCCTTCACAACTAAAGTTTGTATTTATTTAACTAATCTAAAATTTGGTTATATAATGAAACAAGTTATGTTTGTTTTACTTTATAGAACCTTTGTATATTTTTATATTATTGACAAGTCCAATCAAAAAGATATATTTGTAAGATCCACTTTTTTTTCAGTTTGGGACCACATAGAACGTTAGATCCATCATAATCTTGAGGCAGAAAATGTCCATGATTACCATAATTTCTTTAACCTATGGGGTGATCTGGTGGTCTATGGGTAAGGTGTCAGACTTCTGTGCTGGAGGTTCGGGGATCAATCCTCCGTCCCGGCACAGATTTATCTGATTACCAAACCCTTCCTTCACCTCTGACAAGACGTGTATTAATCACAACTTGTGAATGTGTGAAATGCCAGGCTTCAACCGTGGTTCGGATTCTTCGTTAAACTGTAGGTACTCCATTTCATCTCACAATCACCCTATCATTACACTTTAGTGTAAGTGCGTATAACCCTAACGGGTAGTGAGACGTGGTTCTAATTTCCAATTTCCTTTTCCAATTTCCCTTATTATAGTAGAGTGCTGGCCAACATTCGTAAGACCTATAACAGGCCATCACTGAAAGTACACAACTCCCATACAAATACATATATTTACACGAGAAAATAAGATAAACAAAAATGGCTAAATAATGTTATATAATGATTAATAGTTACAAAAAAAAGTAATTAATAATGATAATAATAAAAAATAGCAATATAAACAAAAAACTAAAGAGTGGTTAAAAGCAGTAACAATATGCAAAAAATAAATCAGAATATTGTAAGATTTAGATATTATAAGCATAACCGCTTAGTGATAAATTATTGATAAGGAATTTCCTTAAATAACTCTGAGTTTAGCTTTTCTTTTATCATAAAAGTCGATTTCGACAAATCTAGAATTGGCGCTTTGGATACAACGCCCTATAGGGCTTACCTTATAAGAGCTATTGAGAAAAAATAATTTTGGACTACGAGAAGCCCGAGAAGGGATATGAATGCCTGCATGATCAAGGGCAAATATGCAATAAATTTTGCTATTGAATATATTAAAATCAATAATAATAATTTAGCCTATGAGAAAGTAAAAAGGCTAATATTTTTAGTCAATACTATTCTAAATAATGTTAAGTACAGTAAAAGTAAATAGTTTAAAAACAAAAATCAGTATTTATTCAATTATATAGATTTATTTATACTAATGTTCATCCATATTTTTGTGTTCGAATTATACGCTAATTTGTTTTTGAATGCATTAATATCAACTATTTATTCAATGTGAACAATTAGTAAGACGAGGTGTTTAAAAAATAAAATAAAAATTTCAATTAGTGAGTTTAAAACATAATATTCATTTATGTGACCACCATGCACAAGAATACATTTTAAAAATTGGTTTGAATCGATAAGTATTTTCCTGCTCCTACGGTCAACTTTAGGCCTCAGCCTAAGCTACAATACCTACTACCTTTCAAAAGGGGTGAGGGTTGAACTAAGCAGAGAGAGAAGAAAGGAACAAACAATAAGTGCACAGGTCTCACAACCAGAAGCGGATCTACACTATATAGGCCCACTAGGCACGGGCCTAGGGACGGCACATTTTGGATAACACTATTTTTAGTAATTATGTTTAAAATTATTGACTAACTTTATCGGAATGCCTGGTTATCTTTCGTAGAAATCTTTTCTTGAATACTAACTTCCACCTCCCCGCCCCCCCCCCCCCCC
>CABFVZ010005071.1:0-37227 GCA_902151445.1 Timema monikensis
CTAGAATATTTGAAAAAGGTTAGTTCAATTCAGTTTAAATAATGTTTATATTTAAATTTAAATTTATAAATTGAAACCATTTAATATTTGCTTCATCCTGAAATCATTGAAATAATTAATTACTTTTTTTTTTACATTTAAAGTTTTAATTATTTTGGTGTAATAAAGGATATTATAATTTAGAAAGGATGTGCAAGGATGAGAAGTTGTTTACTTTATGCATGCGCATTATATTCAAGGATGAAAAGTGAACACTGAATGCAACATATAGATTAAGGATGAATCTATTGTCGGGGAAGAGGATTGGAATTTACCAACCAGGGATTGAGGAGTCTAGCGTCAGGATGATAGTAACAGGCTCCCACATAAGAGGGAGTGGATGAAGGGGAGTGTTATAGTGGGGGGGAGGGGTAGAAAAGAGAGTATTTTTTAGTTCCACCTTTCCTTGCACACTAAGATTTATATAGTTGCAATTTTTTTGTATCTTACTATGCTACCTATAATATATTTCTGCGTTACTTATAAAAATATTTACATATTATTATATATCTATAGACCTACCTATATAGACTCATATAATATCAACATATACCTCACTCTATGTGTTGATATTTAATATATTGATATATAATAATCCTGTCTGCTAAGTGGCTTCCCAAGGAGTGATAAAAAGCATTTATCTGATATATTATTGAGAGTAACTTCAAATATACCAGCAATATTCTTAGAAACATTTTATTTGAAGTGATTACTATAGAATGGTTTTAACTAATAACATTCAAGGAAGATATAATAATACCACTATTCTTATAATAATAAAAACATTTACAAATTTTTCAAACCAGTAAAAATTATGTATTGTTTTGTTATCCCTATATTAAATGTGTACAGAGAAACTTGTTTGAAAATACTTGTTAAAAAGGTGGTGAGGTCATGGGGGAGAGTGGTTTAATGCATATTAAATTATTAAATCATTCGATAGTTCTTTCGCTCTCCATCACCAAATTGCAATTTTGGTTTACATAATGTTAACATCACTAAAGGATATATGATTTTTTTCATTTATTATATAATATTGACAATAATAAAGGATATACAAAGTATTCTCCATTTTTGCACAATTTTCGGAATATAGGATTGATGATCCTCTAAAATTAATGTTGAGGTCCAGCGGGTCAGGACCTCCCCTGGCGAACATGAAGTAGCCTATAAATAAAACATTAAATAAAAAGCAAAGGTTCACCCATGTTAAATCACCTTAAAGCTGTGGTTGAAAATAACCCATTAAGTAATTTGTAATGTGTTCAAAGTATGAGTCTTATACGAGTAATTGATTGGAATGACTATTGATTTGTAACTTCATTACTTTGGACTCCCCTAAGAAGAATTTTTGTGTGCGCCCGTGCTAGTTATTGCATATATACATTATTTCAAACTGTTTATGGATGTTTAGATTACTGAGACGGTGTGACGTGAAAAAAAATATTATTTTTTTGTGTAATTTGCAATAAAAAATATAACACCTCATTCATATCTTCCAGCTAAGAAATAGGCTATGCTCATTGACGAGATTCCATGATCCCGGGACTACTGGGGTGGGGGAGTGGGGTTAGAATAGTTACAACCTTATATGACAATCAGCCAACAAATATAATATTCCACACTTAGTTATGGATATACAAAATACCTTAAAAAAAATCACCTTAAAGCTGTGGTTGAAAATAACCCATTAAGTAATTTGTAATGTGTTCAAAGTATGAGTCTTATACGAGTAATTGATTGGATTGACTATTGATTTGTAACTTCATTATTTGGACCCGCCTAAGAAGAATTTTTGTGTGCGCCCCTGCTAGTTATTACATATATACATCATTTCAAAGTGTTTATGGATGTTTAGATTACTGAGACGGTGTGACGTGAAAAAAAAAATAACACCTTATTCATATCTTCCAGCTGAGAAATAGGCTATGCTCATTGACGAGATTCCATGATCCCGGGATTACTGGGGAGGGGGAGGGGGGTTAGAATAGTTACAACCTTATATAACAATCAGTTAACAAATATAATACTCCACACCTAGTTATGGATATACAAAATGCCTTAAAAAAACTGAAAAAATACTTCAACGATGTAAATATGTTGCCTTGAGAATAAACCATGTATGAATGTAAACATTTAATAATGAAAGAAAGAAAACTTGAGTCATTTATTTGTCTTGTATTTTTAGTCGTCTTTAGAATTCCTTAAACTATTCCTGTAAAGCTTCATTAATACACGATTGGATTAACATGAAATTATTCAAGTTTACTTACAAAAATTAATATATTATAATTTCACTTGACAAGAAGCAAATTATTTTGAATAATAAACGAAAAAAATATTTTTGAAATTGCATTATAAAATCCGACCATTCTTTGATATAATAAAATATATTATGTTATAGTTAAACAATGAAAAGTATAAAATAAATGTTATAATGATATGCACCATCCGTAAAGGACAAAATGCCAGAAAATACAGTAAACAACATCATATAACAAATGTTTTAAATATTAATTAATAGATTTCATCGAGCGATTGTATTTGTACTACTATTTTGTTTGTCACTTTCTCAATAATTTAAGATTTAAAAAAATCTGTTTTAGTTAAATTCGGACATATTCAACAAAATATGTGAGTCTGTAGAGGTTTATTATAACCAGAGTTGACTGTTTTATGATTAATTATTTTGAACCATAATTTCCTTAATTGATGAATTGATTGATCTAAATTTATTTCTGTGTCTGGCATTTAATGTATGTTGGCTCACCGATAGCTATAGATTCTTGTAGATGTAATATGGATTCAATATGAGGTTACTCACAAAAATAAATATAAATGACTTCATGAGAAATATCTGGAAAAATTCTGGTGCGATTTCAATTGGAATAATTTAGATGAAGTAATATTGGTCCCTCCTTCGTTAATGCAAATTCCTCACACATCGGGCTATTATTTTACGCCATTTCCTGATATGAAGTACAAGTCTCACTTTATTTTGAATTTATAACTTAGCGGACGATAATTACAACAGCATCACTCAAGATGATTTATTTGGAAGCCTCCCATGTTCGTTTAAAATATCTGGATCACTTCCGTCACCCGGAGTTTGAAAAAACGTTCGAATTCCAAGAATAAATATTCCTCTTCAAAGAAGAGTCTACTTCTAATAAATATTTGTCAAAAAAAATTATTAATGAGTTAAAATTAAAATTAGATATCCAGGTAGCAAGAAGTAAAATATAGTAAATTTAAAAAAAGGACACAAAATCAACTTTTTTCTGACAGGTTGAATAACAATGATTGCTTGAATCACGTGCTTAGGAAATTAAAAACCAAAGAAACATTTATATAAACACGTGCTAGAGGCTCATTCCGATAACGTAGCTTGGAACTTAGCTGACAATTAATTCTAACTGTGACCACTGAAGTCTACCATACAGTTGGAGTTTGTATTCATTGCTAAATATGTTTTTATATTGATATTTGGTAAAATGGATATTAATGTCTTATGCACAGGTAGGACCAAAAATCTAGACCTATTTTAAATTCTAGACATCTTCTTGAGTTTACCATGTTTAAGATAGTTCAAATTATTTTAGTTGGGAAGTGAAAATAATTAAATTCCTTCAGTGTTGGCATAACTGGTGCTGTATCCGAATATAGTGATGGGCATAATCGAATGATTTTAAGAATCGAATAATCATTCGATTCTTTGAAAAATAATCGAATGAATCGAAAAAATACTTCGAATAATTTTGAGAAGTAGTAAAGAGTTGGTAATTATCCGATATTTACTACTTTTAAAAGTAGTTACTAGTTGCTCGTTTTGCTTTGTGCTACTGTTCTCTTCTATAATCGAATGAATCGAAAATTGTATTCATTGCTAAATATGTTTTTATATTGATATTTGGTAAAATGGATATTAATGTCTTATGCACAGGTAGGACCAAAAATCTAGATCTATTTTAAATTCTAGACAACTTCTTGAGCTTTACCATGTTTAAGAAAGTTCAAAGTTATTTTAGTTGGGAAGTGAAAATAATTAAATTCCTTCAGTGTTGGCATAACTGGTGCTGTATCCGAATAGTCTACTTATGCACCGTCGCGTTGACTCGTGGCTTTGATAGCTGCATTGGAAATCACATGACCAAGTTATATTTGTCCGGATAGTCGCGGTCTAGACCGATACAGTCTTCTCGAGGTTTTGGTAACCAGGATATGGAAAGCTACGAGCCATGCGGTTTTCTCGCGGTGTTTGACTGGCAATTGTTTTTCTATTATCGTTTCGTCTGCTAGAGCACCGACTTACACAAATATTTTGTTTTCATTAGAGCTAATAGATGGCTTTTACATAGCTTCTAAGTTATTCGGTAGGAAGCAGCACTGCGGGCCCAAAGTGTGTTGCCGTTTGAAATTCGAATAGTTAAATGCAGTCTTCCACTATGAAAACCACCAGAAGTGTAAAATTATCAAGACCTAATCAAGTCAAGTGTACTTGACTATTCGATACAGCCTGGATGTAGGGTAACAAATTAATGTAGCTGTTTTTATATTCACAATATATTTAAATAAATGGCTAAATTTTAAATAAGAATTACTCGAAATTGATTGTAAATGTAGTGTTCTCTCTGTCACAACGTTTTCCATGAATTATGTACACCTAATTGACTCAAGTTGACCTGTCGGGGTAGGGGTAAAGTGTCAGACTTCTGTGCTGAGGGTCTGGTGTTCAATCCTTGGTCCTGGCACAGATTTATCTGATTGCCAAACACTTCCTTCACCTCTGACAAGACTTGTATTAATTACGATTTGTGAATATGTGGAATGTCAGGCCTCCACCATTGTTCGGATCCCATGTTAAACTGTAGGTCCTCCATTTCATCTCACAATCACCCTACCATTACATATCCTAATCACTGTTTGACAGAGATTGAAGAAGCAAAATCTCGTTTGAAGAATACACTTTTGTAATAAAATCGATTGAAAAGATTTGATACTATTACAATTAGAAAGTTTGGAGTCTCAGGTGACAAAACCGTTGAGTATATAATACTGGTCAAATAAATCTACTATGTCATTGCAGCAAATTACTTAGCTGAATATGCTTAAAATGTAAACTTAGTAAAAATACCAATATATCAGCTAGTCTAGAAAAATTATAAATATCTACTCATTGGTGGCTAAATCTTCCAACTAAATAAAAGTAAGAAAAAGATCTCTACAGCAGGTCCATTCTTTATTTGCAAATGACCATAGACCAACACATCGACTTAATTGTCACGATATCTCATAATTTTAGTGGGTTTTAACTCTCTATGGAAAAACATATTACTTTGTGAAAGGCTTAGCTCTACTCATCAGTAATAACATCATACACGATAAATTATCAAACTTGAACATTAATGATTCCATCAATTAAACCTTATCTAGCCCCAAAGAGATGTGTTTATTTTACAACCTTAAAAGTACACTATGTTTTGTTTTTCTAAGCTCGCTTCTTCTTTTGGGGAATCAGGAGGTGCATCGACCAGGCCGAGGTCGAGAAGTCGCCGCTGCAGATTTTTATTTGAGAGGCATTTGATATGCGTCCTTCTTGGATCTGAGAGGGTCAGTGAGCGGTAGTCGGATAGATGATATGAGGAGAGGGGTCGTAACTGATAGGTGGGTTGCGTGGAGAGGAGTTGCGGGGAAACGTGGGGGGATGAAGCGGATGGATATTGGAATGGGGCAGGTGTGAGAAGGGCTTAAAAGATGTTGTAATGTTCTGCCCTGGCTTTGCGTCGTTGCCCTCTTTTGCTACGGCAGTACTGTGAAGGCTTTGGATGGTGGGGTCATGAGGAGAGGGTGGAAATTAGAGAAGGAGTTGGCAGCCCGGATGATTCTGAGCGCTGAAAGGGTGGGAAAGATAGTGTCAGCCCGAATGGCTCTGAGCGCAGGAAAGGTAGGAAGGATTGTTTGAAAAAAATGAAACCAGACCAATAAATGGCTTCCCAAAGCCCCGAGAGGGTTGGGATGGGATGGCTGGAGCTTATTTCTATTTTTTCGTTATCTCCTTACATTGACAATATTCATCAGCTGGAGGAGGTTGGGACTCACCCTCCTCCTCAATCTTATTCTCTAAACTTATGCTAACACAAGTTAACCCTCTTATAATTACTCTGACTAAAGCTACTACATTATTGTTACACATTTTTACAGTTGAATGGTTTTTTTTGTCCTTTTTTTGGTTAGGTCTTTGGCTTGATCGAGCCCTTTGTCCTGGCGCGATCTCTTAGTTCGTTTAGAACTAGCGGACTGGTGCTTTGGGTTTCTTGGGGAGGATCGTGACCCGTCTAGCGGACCACGCTGGGTTTGGTAGGCCTCGAGGGGAAAAGGAGGTAAGGGTGGCGTAGTGTATGCGCTTGCCATTAGATCGCTCCGCCTCCCTTCCGAGGGGTGCTCTCGGTCTCGGAACGGTCACTAGATGTCGCACAACAGTTTAAATACAAAGTCCAGTAAATAGAATTAAATTTTGTATTGATAGGCCTGATGAAACGTGTAATTAACAAAACGATAGCTATAGATTTGAGGTAAATACTGATACGTCACCCCCACAAAATATGGACGGGACAAGGGAGAGTAATAGAGGTTAATGACTAACATAAAATAAGGTGAGATGAAAATACTGATAACAACATGAAACATCCATGTTTGGAACCACGTGCGATTATACCAACACACGGAGAAAACCTAGTTCCAAAAGACCAAAGTCTACTTATTCATCACAAGCACAGTGGTCTCTAGACCTTCAGAGTGTAAATAATACATGTACAATCATATTGAGGAGAAGACAAAATAAACTACTAATCTTTAACTATCAACACTCTTCAACCGATTATAGAAACAATTCGTGACATTCAAGAACAAAAATCTACTATTTGACATTTGAGGACAAAACACTCATTGTCTTGTGAATATTGAAGGAACAAAGAGTTTGTGATTTCAAGGAAAAACTCTTTAACATTGTTGTTCGGGATTGACAGTGGAGGAATACCCATTTATAACAACCTGGAGGACCACTGAATTAAATAACTCAGACCTAATTATTATTTATTATATCACACGCACATAAAAAAGGACCTTGTTTGATTGCTTCATTTTGGACGAACAAAAGAAAAGACTCCAGGCCCGAGCCAACAGAAAGTGACAACAGTAATACAAGTGCGCATAAAAAATGCAAAGACAAAGAGACACAATACACAACAGTTGTCAATTATTTTAGATAAACACTATAATCTTGAGAACTTTCTAATATTAGATATTTACTATACCATCTCGTGTTTGAAATATTATATAAACCAAAATTACAATGTTGCGGAAAGTGTGCAAGAAAGTTGACAAATGATTTCCTATCCCCATTTCACTCCTACCTACTAGATGTTAAATATTTTAATCTAAATATTACTAAACCTTAATGTGCAAGAAATTTGATGAATGATATACTACTGTATGCTATTTCACACCTATTTACTAAATATTCTATTAGAAATCTTACTAAACTATTCTGTTTACCAAACCACTGATGTGTGTAATGAGTAGAAAGTTTGGTCACATATGTACAGTACCACGTCATCTCAGAAGTACCGCACGCTTGAATTAAACTTATTCATAAACAAAATGATTATTATTACTACAATTACTATTTTACTTTGATATTAGGTTACATCTCTCTTAATTTAATATTTATGTATCAGTTAGTTACAGATCCGAAGCCACGATCCCCCAAATGGATCAGCTCGTCTGTACCAGAAAATGAATGGGAAACTCCACTAGCCAAATATTCTTCGGCCGAATATCACACAAACAATCTACTTAGTCCTGTATTATTTGAAGAATCAACCAAATGTATTCCAAATAATGCGATTGTTATTGAAATAGCCCCTCATGGACTGCTACAAGCTATTGTAAGGAGATCATTTGCTCCAAAAGGTCATCATATTCCTCTGGCACTAAGAGGACATCCAAATAGTACAGAGTTCCTACTGGCCGCTGTTGGAAAGTGAGTAAATATGTTTAGTAAACTATGGTTTTAATTTCAAAACAGAGATTAAATGTGGTTTATGATTTTGAAGAATTTTTATATTGTCTTAAAACAATCATTCAAATGCACTTTTATAAATGTTTGCATTAAATAAAATAATATAAATGTGTCAAAAATAGTAAAAATAATTAACCCGTATTAAATAATTGTATATATTTTAACTTGTTTCAGTATGTTTCAAGTCTGGTAACCTTAATTTGATAAGGGTCTATAAAACTAATAAACTAAATACTAATCTAATAGTTTCTTGTGATTAATTTTAGGATGTATATGGCCGGTTTGTTGCCTAAAGTGTCAAACCTGTACCCTCCGGTTCAGTATCCGGTATCTCGAGGTACAGCCTCGCTCTCATCTCTCGTGACATGGAACCACGAGGACATTTGGGATAGTCCACTAGACATAGACACTAGCCAAATGGTTTGTTTTCAACTCACACTACCTACCACTTCAAATAACACATTCTAAACAATGTGTAGACCCAGAGATAACATTAGACAATAATACCTTATTAAAAACAGGGCTAAAATTAGCATTTTATTTTGACATCTAGGAAAACCACACAACAAGAATAAATATAAATTTTTATTGAGCTATTTTGTCTGAAAAAGAAAATTATATATTGGAAATTTTACTTAAAAAGTAGTTCCGTTTATATTCTCTTAATATAAATACTATTTTAAATTTATTTGGAAAATGTATTATTATTTTGTAATTTTTAGCTTGTGTTACATTAATTAACGATTTAACTCAACTATGTAAACCTTCACAAATCTTTGTTTCATGCTACTCAATTTATGTGAACATTTCTAAAATTATACTTACTCTTAAAAAAAATATGGAGCCTTTAGGATTTTTGTAACTATTGGTTATATTACATCTCATTTAAAGCGAAAATAATCACATTATTAATAAGTTTAAGTAATACGTTTTCAAACCATTATATTAATTATTTTGTTAGTTTTCCATCTCCGTGGACCTATTTACAGTGATTACGATCCATTGAAAGCTCAGAATAGTTTCAAACAGTTATATTCTTCACTACTTCTCAATCCACTCACATTATGTGAATCCCACTAGCTTTAGTAATTCTATATTAAGATGCTCGATTAACAAGTAGGTCTAGTGTAATCATCGTTAGAAGTAACCGTCACCGTGATGTTGTGGTCAGTGCACCTGGCTACGAGCCTAGGGGTCCTGAGTTCGAGTCCCAGCTGGTAACTTGGGTATTTTCCCAGGAAGGGAATCATCCCAATGGTCAACAGGGTTTTGTTAGTTAGGATTAAGTTAGATTTAAGGTTTTCCACTTGTTCCACACCCTCATACTAACGATCACCCTCATCTCATCTCATCAGGACATGGAATGAGCCTCTATGGAAAGGATGTATGATTAGTACATTCGGGTGTCCTCTGGGCAACGTTAAATTAATACTGGAGGATATTTCCATAAACAGGACTATGTATTATATAGCCCAATATATATTATTCCTATATTTATACATATTATATTACTGTACGAGTATTATCATTTGAAGAAAAATGTTGATATTGATATTTATTTAAATACTTATCACAATGAAAGCTTGTCGAACTCTTGTGATGGCTTAGGTTCAATTAGTTAAATTAATGTATTACTAAAAAGATTCCAAAAAAGACCACAGCTTTACCCTATCTTCCCATCTCTTAAAGTTACAAACATACTCTCATTTACAGGAAGGGTTTGATACATCAGTGGATGACAATTTTACAATCTGTTTAAACCAAGAGAGAGAGAGAATGCTGGAAGGATACAAATTGGCAGGAAAAGTTGTTTTGCCACTTTCTTACCTGCTGGTAAGTAAAGCTGCTAAGTTTTGCCACGTATAGGCCACACATACAATCAATATTCATAAAACTACAATAAAACAATTTTATAGAAGACAAGACCAACACAGAGATATTGATGGTAAAGTTACAATATAATATAAAATATCTAATGTAAGAAACGTAAAGACTCCTCATCTCACGCTTTGACCAGACAAGCAATAAGTATATTGCCCCATATCGCCATAAGACATACGTGTTTGTAGATATTTGAATGGACCCTGGCATATTCTTATGGTGACATGGCCTAGAAGCATCTTTACCGAACGACCAAATACTGCTCTATATGTCCCGTTACACTTACGTTCGCTGGATGAACTGTTCCTCTCATGACTCCGTCCTTTGTCGCTTACATCAAGCGATCTTTATTGGTTGTCTGGCTATATATAGCCTTATTAGTTAAACTAAACATATCATTCAAATAAGTTATTGATGGTGTTTGATCTTTAAAGAGTAATTTGATGATCAAGAAATGACAAACTTATATAGGGTGTCCGGGAAGTATAGACGAATATTAAAGTGCTATAGACCATATAAAATTTATTAAAATGTAATGTTATTTTTACAAAAACATGAAATAACTTCTTCCATTTATGTATGAAAAATTATATCCCCCATGTGACCACCCAAGGCCGCGCGGCAATGAGCAATGTGTTCATTGAAGTTCTCGATGACGCGTCAAAAAACATCTGGTGGGATGTCGTTATTAACCCTGTTAATTTCATTCTTCAATTCGTGGATTCTTTGTGGTTTGTTCACGTACACTTCTGATTTCACAAATCCCCACAAAAAATATCACAAGACCAAAAGTCGCATGATCTGGCCATTCCTGGTTTTGGCAACCAGAGATAACTTTTCGAGGAAACTTTCATTCAGCAGAGCAATCGTTTCACGGGATGTGTGACATGCCACACCATCTTGTTGAAACCAAAAATCGTAATTTTTTTCAATACGAGGGAAAAACCAATCAGAAAGCATGTTTCGGTAACGGTCGCCGTTCACAGTGATGGCAGCTCCCTCATAATTTTGAAAAAAGTTCGGGCCGATCACTACTCCTGCCCAGAACACACACCACACAGTCGTGCGTTGTTGATGCATCTCATCGTCCACAGTCACTCGCGGATTTTCGTTGCCCCAAATTCTGCAGTTCTGCTTTTTGGCGTACCCAGTGAGGTGGAAGTGCGCCTTATCTGAGAAAATTATTCTTTTTGTGAAGTTCTCATTCTCCGCTTGTCGAACCAAGACCCATTGAACAAATCGATGTCTCTTTCCATGATCTGCAGGATTCAACTCTTGTGTAAGTTGAATTTTTTACGCATGCATTTTTATATCTTTTGAAACGATTTCATGCAGTGAACTTGGTGATAAATTCAATTGTCGGCGAACCGATTTTCTGGGGCTTACGGTCACATTGTCACGCATGACAGAAATGTCTTCTTGTGTTCGAACAGAACGCGGTCGTCCTGTTTTCTTAACGTTTGAAACAGAACCTGTTGTCTCAAACTTCCAGATCAACTTCCGAACTGATGATTCGATTGGAGCAGCATTATGTACTAATGTCACACTCAATTCATGAACGGTTGCCGTGGGACTCTCACTGTTTTTGTAAAAACTTTTTATCACTTGGATACGTTGCTCAGTCAACAGTTGGTGGTGAGGATTAGATTCCATTCATCCTGAAACGAAGAAGAGATATGCCGTTAATAAACATCAAACAACAATGCTCACCACACAAAAGCTATTAGGCTACTAATGGGAAGTATCACAGATAACAAACATGAAAAAACCACGGCTGCCAACCGTCATATGACAAAATGGCGCAACAGTCAAATTCGTCCTTAATTCCCGAACACCCTTTATTAAAACAATTTTTTACAAAACACTCTAAAGGTTTAACACCGCGTCTTACTACCCGTTCTATTTAAATGAATTATACCCGCACTTGCATAGAGGATGGTTGGAAAACCATAATGGAAAAACCATCCTCAGTACACGCCATCGAGATTTAAACCTCGAACTCCCTGTCATCGGCGATCTAATCTTAAACGAGATTGGTGCGTTAGACCATGTGACCACCGAAGCAGGTACCTCCAAAGTTTAAGTGATTGCTAATATTAGTGGTAAAAAATCACCATCGGAAACTTTCTATTCATTTAGTATTCACATATTTGGTTCCTATTTGTATTATAATAAATAGTGAGCCAGGAGACTTAAGCCTCCCTATCACCAGCAGGTAGCTCCTAAACCAAGAATCATTAATTAAAATCTCTGTATTACTCAGAGATTCTATCAGAAATGTTACTAGATTATTTATTTTAAATTTTAAATATACCGCAAATTTCTTTCCTGACACTGCATGACTACTGATGCGGGTAGCAACAAGACAAATAAACATAGAAAGATAGAATTTTGGAAATTTACTTAGTATCTAAGAGAAAAGTGGGGGTAATTTTTTTTACATATATTACGAGCTTAAAAAGTTAAAACTGATAAATGCAGTTTTATGAAGTTAAAATAATTATGGAATGTGGTGAATGCCAGGCCACCACCGTGGTTCGGATTCCACGTTAAACTGTAGGTCCTTCATTTCATCTCACAATCACCCTACCATACAATCACCCTACCATTACACATTAGCGTAAGTGCGTATAACCCGAATGGGTAGTAAGACGCGATGCTAATAATAATAATAATAATAAATAATTTTGCAATACTGTTCACTATAAGTATGGGCTGTATAATACAGTAGTTATTTGTTTATTATCAAAGTTTATCAAAGAGGATTAATTGATTTAAATAAATCATAAAGACAATCATTTCATTTTTTAGATCTATAATAAATATAAAAGTATTTTTATTTGGGGCCTAAAATAAAATTGAATGTGCTATATTTTGTTTTACTAAGCTGAGTATACAGCAAGTTCTTCCTTAAGCTGATTGGCCCTTTTCATTTGTTTTGGAAATCTGAGCTATGGGAACAAACGGTTATCTCCAAGAATGGTTATTGTTTTGCAATTTTCTTTTCGGAAACGGTTTGTTCAAAAATAAAGGCATGTTGATTAGGTTATACTTTTTATATACACACCTCCTCTATCATTTTAACAGTGATCAAATATTTATAAAATTTACATTTTCCAATAGAAAACTGCCGGCTTCATAACAAAAAATAAGAGAATGTAACAATTAATAGACATTGATACATTATCTTAGAAGGGCTGTTGAAAATATTAATCTAAAAAATTAACTTGTTCTCAAAAAAACTGATATTTCTAAACGTTTGTTCTTTCCGCATGACCTGTCGGGTAGCTAGTACCATCTACAGTATCTGTGCTCCATCTGTTCTTGTTAGTGCGGAAGGATACTTTGGTCAATTGTGAAGCCACGCCACAACTTTCACCCTCCCGCCCACCATCCCACAAAATAGGTTTTAAATTCTAACTCGACAGGGCAAAGGGCCTTAAGATTATACTATTCTGAATCTTTAGTTTTTTCATAAAATCATATGTTTACTAAAGAATTTTTTACAGCCTATGATTTTTAAATGATATCTATCATGTATTATTTATTCGTATAATATCTTCTTTACCCATAACTATTTGGCTTATTTTGGACTGTTGAGATAAATTGAGAACCAATATATATATAGGATTTCCCAAATTAAAATATTAAAATTATTCCTCTAATTTTAAAAGATACTCTATTCGTAAAATATACCTCGAATATAAGCCACTATAAAATTAATTTGAGAACATATTAGTTATTAACTTTTGAAATAACCATAAAAATATAATAAATATTTGGAACTTTTTGTTATCAATCTATAAATATTGGTTTTAAAATGTTTTCCAATTGATTTATTACTTTTTTACTATATGAAATCCATAACTTAACACTTAATTGAAATGTCCTTTGGCTTATAGCAAATCACCTGGACGTATTTTTGCGATAAGCTGCATAAGAATTTCACCGACACGTCTGTAATTTTTCAAGATCTTCATGTCCACCAGCATCTTGAAATTCCCGAAAAAGGTAAACAGATAGTTATTTTAAATATCATTGAAAATAAAAATGATGGAAGATTTTAATTGCTGTGCAATGTAGAAAAAATAAATATTATATGGATTGTTGACACGTGAACGAGAACTTAAAATAGAATATTTTTATCTAATTATTTGAAGATTTAACTATGATCATTTATACTCTAGGAAAATATGTGGATATAAGGATTTTATTTATAGTTCAACTCAACCACGTTAAGCCGTCTATTTTATCAGAAAATTAAGATTTTATCATATTGTTATAGTCATAAATATTAGGTAGGCTATTCTCACATTTTTAAGATTTCAAAATATGAGCTACTTTAGGAACAGTAATTAATCATATATATTAGTATTACAGTAAGACACAGATTAACCTAACCCCCGATTATCTGAACAGCCAACCAACCAAATCACCACATCCAAGGCCTAAGCCCACTACTCCTCACAAAGTCAGCCCACTTTTCGTTATTTCTTTATAATCATATCCTATTTATAATAATATTACATTCACTAACTATTCATGTTTTATATTCTTATTTTAAAAGTATTGTTTATTTTTTTTACCATAATAGTACATTGAAATTGTGTTTTTTTATTGGAAATATTTTAATCCTTAATCAAAATATCAAACTTTTGAAAATCTAATAATTATAATATATGCTTTCCAAAATATTGTTCATGGCTAGACCGATTACTCTTAACAGTCAATCAAGTAATAACTAGACTTGCTTAATGATGTTATACTATAATATTTTATTGATAACATCTTTTAAACTCAAATTAAAATTTAATTGTCAGTATTGGTGGGGTAGCAACTCTCTTACTTCTTTTAAAAATATCACAAAGTGTTAAGTAAGTTAATATGTAATATATTTACTAGATTATTGATAACAAGAGGTTCAAGGTGCAAATCTCAGTTTAGTGAAATTTCTATTATGTGATTTATAATCATTATTGAAAAAGAATATTAATGGCATACTGGTAGCGATTTTATAAGACAATAATAGATAAAATTTAGTTTATAATTAGGTGACTGCCTGTGGGGTCTAAGGGCCAGAGTTACTGGATTCAAATCCAGAGGCATCAGGTCCTGAAGTTCGATTCACAGCACTTTCAAAAGTTATTTGAAAAGCAGTGGGAATATAACAACGTCAAACACAGTATCGTGAGGATAAATAACGAACTACCTTAGGAAAGAAGTAGCATCTCTGGTTTGGAAAACTGTGATTAACGGCCGGAGGGTTCATTGTGCTGACATGACACCCTCTATTCAGGAATGTTGTCACTATCATCGCCAATGGCAGCAGTAGCTTGGATGGTATTGCTTGCTTGTGATTTCACTCCATGGAAGTTTTTTTTAGACCTAGTTACAATTTTCTTACCATAGCAATGCAGCACTTAGCCTGTTCACTCTCTTATTTAAATAGAATTACTTAAATATTATTGCAATTATTATATTTTTATATAAAATTAGCATTGAAAATATAATATTACTACACATACTACAGGGCATGGAGATCAACATTGAGAAGTCAACAGCTACAGTGATTTCAAAAAATGAAGAGTGTATGGAAATCAAAATTGGAAACTAGGAGTATGAAAACATAGAGCAGTTCAAATACATGAAAAATCATCTAACAAAGGTTGTCTACTGCACTAACGAAATTAGGTTGAGGTTTGCCATGTCTAAGGAAGCTTTCAACAAGAAGAGGTTACTCCTGACCGGCAAGTTGAGTCTGAAACTGATGAAATGCTACATTTGAAGCATCGCACCATATAGAGAAGAAATTTGGACTCCCAAGAAGATAAAAAATATATAATTGGGGAGATTAAAATTGTGGTGCTGGAGAAGACTT
Source organism: Timema monikensis (assembly GCA_902151445.1). Taxonomy (NCBI): domain Eukaryota; kingdom Metazoa; phylum Arthropoda; class Insecta; order Phasmatodea; family Timematidae; genus Timema; species Timema monikensis. The sequence goes on from CABFVZ010005071.1 coordinate 15,879, forward strand.
GACAAGATCAGGGGGACAGACAGGGTGACGTATGAAGAGGTCCTAACAAAAGTGGGTGAAAAGAGAACCATTTTGAACTGATTCTTCTTTACAAAATAACTGGATTGGGCACATCCTATGAAGAAACTATCTTTTGCACGATGTCATCAAAGGAAAGGTTGAGGGAAGGAATATGTTAGGAAGAAGGAGAATTCAAATATTGGATGACTTGAAGGAAAGAAGAGAATTCTAGGAGCTGAAGGGTGAGGTAAATGACAGGACGCATTGGTAGTTTAAGATCACTGACAAAAGGAATGATGGGCCTGTCGTAAAACAAAATCGCTAATAAAAAAGTAAAAAATATTGTTTGAAATACATTATATCATGTGACTTATATTTTTATTATTTCTCTTTTGTTATATTCAGGTACCTAGCTTTAATATTATTAATAACAAACCTTACATGTGCTAAATATTATTTTTATCAAAACTACGAGGAACAATGATGATAGATTATAATAATCGTACATGGGGCAGCATTAAGCCAACTACCGAATCAGAGGTGGATGTTTTATCTGATAGCTCGTGATCTTAATAAAATCAAACATTTGTAGCCGACGAGATCCGCACGTCCATCATAGATTCTGCCTTAAAATATGAGTGAAGAATTACCCTGAACACGGGACTATTCCTGGATAACTCATTGGTTAGAGCATTGGTGTACTAAGTCAAAGGTCCCGGGTTTATTCCCATATCCAGGTGTCATTTTTCAATTTTCATAATAAATTGCTATTAAGTTGAAATAATTAATATATTTATTTGGAACTGTTGTTACACGATCATTGGTGAGAATAGAACCATTGACCTTAATTATATTGAAGTTATGCAAAAACATGGGTCAAACATAATTTATTATTTAAAGATATTTTTATAGTGTCAGCAAAGAGTTTTCATCTTATCATAGTTGAATAGTGCTTAGGAACAAACAAGCAAGCGCCAATCTCTCTTTTTTGATTTAAGTGAGAGAAAAGAGTCCTCTATGTTGTAAATAAGTATCAAAGTGTTTCCTGCTTTGTGCTGCCATCTACAGCTGTTCAAACCAACTACCATTTTGTAAAGGTCTTTTCTTCAATTAGCTACAAACATCTAACCACCAGAATGCAGTAGTTTGAATGTATTTTTCTCATCTGTTGATAAGAAGCAAACAACTAAGCGACACAGTTTCCCGCTTTTAGCTAATGTATTTGTAATTTGTATGTCAGAGTGTATTTGGTTGATTCTTTTAAGCCGTGTAATTCTTTTTGTGCTACCAGTCGAGTTATTTTGTTTTAGGAAGATGTTAATATTATTGTTTATAGAAAACATTAAAAAATTTATTCAATATTCTATTAACATGTCAGAACGATCAAAAGGATTAGCAGACTTGGCACTTGCCACTTTGTTTACAGAAAACAACCAAAATGATAATTCAAAGATATCAGAAAAAGCTGAAACAGTAAATTTCCCTTTTATTATAATTTCACACAATCTAACTTCCTACAGCTATAAAGTTCAATAGTATGATTTTATGTTGTGTTGTCTGTTCTTGCAATGTTGTAATTGCCTCACGGGCAAATCTTTATCTATTTATATTCGTAGCTCAGTAACAAATTAATAATTTTTGGTAAGGCTTCTTCAATAGTCTACAATTTGAAAAATTGATGAAGAATACTGAAAAAGTTCAGGGATTTTTATTTTACAGAAAGTTAGAAATAATAATTAATATTCATATAACAATATTTGTTTTTTGAAAATGGGAACTTACTTTTATATACATAACATTATCCAAATATTTAATAAATTATTAGTTTTTGAAAACAGGAATGTTATTTAATATATATATATATATTTACATATACATATTATTTATCAGCGCTTCTTATTACCCTTTTGGGCTATACAACTGCACTTATGAGGCTAATGATTAGGGGTGAGGTAGGTGTAAATGAGGGTGTGCACCCATATTTGCGTAGAGAGAGAGTGGGAAACTATTTAGGAAAAAAAAAATTAGATACTACAGCTAATATAGTGTAAAAGTACATTATTGCATAATTTGTGTGTCATGTTGTAATGATGAAAACCTAATTTTAGTTAGTGGTAATAGATTTAGCGGTGTTTATTATAATAGTTAGTGGTATGGTTTTAGTTTTAAATAATATAATTAAATTTGTTTTATAAGAAATAGGTCACATGGAAAGAAAATAAGTCTTGGGATACTTTCCACCACTTTTAAGCTGGTGCAAAATATCTCCAAATTGACGTTCTAAGTGTACCTGGTATTCTTTTTCACTAAAACATATTGTAAACATATAATAGCTACACAAAACTTATAAACTAGAGGTAATAAAGTTTCTAGTGACTAATAAAATAGTAACTTACCTAGTTATTAGTTAAATACGCAGCTGTAGTAATTAAAGTCTGTAGCACTTATGTTGACACTTTTTTACAGTTTATGAATAATGGCTGCTCACTTTAAAGTAACAAAGGGCCAAGAAAAAAATTCCCAACTTAAAATATTTATTCAAGTGCCAACCTGTTAAAATTATTAAAAACTAGTTTTACATAGAACGATTCATAATTTGGTCACTAGAGGACGGTTAAGTTAATTCTTTTTGGTATTAGTGCAAAGTATACCCTCTAGGTGCAAAGTGACTCCACTCTACGGTATGAACAATGAACTGTTGGCTATTGTGTCTTCCATTTGTGTAAGTGGTTTTATACCGCATTTATGCAATATTTCAATTATTCCATTGTCAAAAGAAAATGCAAAATTGTTACACACAGTTTTCAAGTTCTCTGTATTTTTAAAAGTGTGCGTAAGCACTTTATCTAGGTTATTTTTGCTACGTTTACCTATCACTTTGTCTACTTCACGCCACGTGTTTTTCATGTTACCTTTTAAGTCCCTGAATAGTTTCCTATGGTGTTCAATTTAGGTTTTGTTTATAGCTCTTTTTACTTTTTTCCTCTCTTTTTTATAATCCTGCTCATAAATTATATTGGTTGGATTTGACTTCTATTGACAATAGAGTTTATCTCTGATTTTAATTTTTCCTAAAAGGTAGGTATTAATCCAAATTGCGTTGTTTGTATTTTGTTCTGAGATTGGCCAGTTTGTTGAATTATATACTTCCTTAAAAGTCAACATTAATTTGTCATATTTTGTGTTCAAGTCTTGTAAGTCCGTAGTCAGGTTTCCCCAGTACACAGCTTTTAGTTTGCTTAACAAAGACTTTCTAATTATTTTAAGTATTTTGTTCTCGGGAGACAGTGAGCATTTATTTGGTGTATTTTTATACATTATTTTCATCACTGTAGGGTAGTGATCTGACATTTTAATACTAATTATTCCAGGTAATACAGCATAGTGATCTTTTGATATACGTATAAATAGATGGACAAAACCTGATCTAAATAAAGTGTTTTTAGAAATTTCTTCCCGAGTACACTTATAATTTACATTTCTTAGGCCCTTTTCTGACATAATAGTTTCATATCTAGTGTGGACTGGTTATATTTGTCTTTTACGTTAATGTTTGTGTCACCTGCTACAATGAGGTTTCCTTTTGTAGGATAGTGGTATAAGTTTTCGTCAATTTCTTGTATAAATTCACACTTATTATTAACTGGTGGTTTATATAAAGCTATTATATATGCTCATAAATTATATTGGTTGGATTTGACTTCCATTGACGATAGAGTTTATCTCTGATTTTAATTGTTCCTAAAAGCTAGGCATTAAATCCAAATTGCGTTGGTTGTATTTTGTTCTGAGATTGGCCAATTTGTTAAATTATATACTTCCTTAAAAGTCAACATTATTTTGTTATATTTTGTGTTCAAGTCTTGTAAGTCCGTAATCAGGTTTCCCCAGTCCACTGCTTTTAGTTTGCTTAACGCAGACTTTCTATTTATTTTAAGTATTTTTGTTCGCGGAAGACAGTGAGCATTTATTTGCTGTATTTTTATACATTATTTTCATCGCTGTAGGGTAGTGATCTGACATTTTTATACTAATTATTCCAGGTATTACAGCATAGTGATCTTTTGATATACGTATAAATAGGTGGTCAATAACTGATTTAAATAAAGTGTTTTTAGAAACTTCTTCCCGAGTACACTTATTAATTAATTACATTTCTTAGGCCCTTTTCTGACTTAATAGTTTCATATCTAGTATGGACTGGTTATATTTGGCTTTTATGTTAATGTTTGTGTCACCTGCTACAATGAGGTTTCCTTTTGTAGGATAGTGGTCTAAGTTTTCGTCAATTTCTTGTATAAATTCACACTTATTATTAACTGGTGGTTTATATAAAGCTATTTTATTGGGTTTTTTTAAATTTTAACTTGTTACCAGTGTTCCTTGAATGCTGTCCAAGTGTTTTGTGTATTGTGGGCTTAAATGAAAGCTGTGCGCGTTCTTTACAAATAAAATTACTCCACCGCCTCGGGTTTTCTCCCTACAGTAATTATAAGAGTTATACTCTTCTATGTATATAAAGATTAACTTGATCATTTGTTATCCATAGTAATAGTAGTAGTAGTAGTAGTAGTAGTAGTAGTAGTAGTTATAATAATAATAATAACAATAGTAATAATAATAGTAATATTATTAATAACAACAATAAAAATAACAACAACAATACATATATAAACACATTTAATATTGCTACATCTATTATGATGTAATCTCACAAATATAAAATATATAAAATAATCAGCTCAAAATATTTAGGCACTAATTACTTCTTTGTCTTATTAATAATAATGTAAAATTTTATTTTTAAGGTGCGTTACAATTGAGTATTTTCCTTCAAAAAGCCAGTGGAAATTTTGAAATAATGCTGGATGGCAACAGTTTAGTGCTGATGGGTAGAATTGTGTTATCTGAGAATACAAAGACAGAATTTAATAAAAGTGTTGCTGTTTCTTATGAAAATACTTATGACCTGACATCAAAAGATGTGTATGATGAGATGGAGAACAGAGGATATCAATATCAAGATCAATTTAGAGGAATATTGAACGCTCAAGTTGGAGATCTGGGTAAAGTGTTTGTCACAAATAAATACAGTTACACATTATAACTAGAGAATAACAGTTTTATTTAATATTATCTATATGAATGTTATTATAGTCATTTATACTCACTAAAAATATGAATACTATAATGAAATTTAATATTGATTAATACTATCCTTTACAACTATTAATTTATAGCAAACTATATGAATTACCTGACGTTGCCAGGCGTGATAAGTTTTTAGTTGTACGAATATAATTAACTAAAATATATAATACCAATTTTAAAATTATGGCTTTGAGGAGCACATGTTCATACACAGGGGCAAATTCTTCACAATTTCATACCTTTGCGTGAGATGGATAGAAAATATTTATGCCTGACATGACATGACAGGCAGGCAAACTCCTTGGGGTGGCCCCTACACCTGCCTGAAAAAATTTAATCTTATACCAAAGTAAGTAGGTGTCAAATATTTGAGATTTAGTTTAGTATTTGAAATAATCCCACTACATTCACGGCCATTTTTAATTTTCCATGTCTACTAAACGTATACACTGGTTTGGGCGTGATTGATCAATATTCAAGCAACATTTCATATACATTAATATGATTTAAGCTTTCTAGTTAGCTTGGTTTTGAAGTTAAAGCACTTACATACATACGTACATAAAAATAAACAACTATACATCCTATATTATTTAGAATGATCATTTATAATTCATCTCCAATATCAGGCTACACATTGCTTATGAGCTATAAACTCTGGACAGGCTAAAATTTAGTGTTTTAAAGTCACAATTTTTTCAGGATGTCTAATGTAATTGTATCTAGGAACCATTAAAAGTGGGTCCAATGAAAATAAAATAAGCATAGGCTGTGAAAAATGCCAAAAAGTAATGTTTTAAGCTGCTCTCTCTAAACAAAAAGACATACATAGTTTATAATTATCCTTCATTGTAATCGGACATCCAAGCTATATCAAACCAAAATTTCAGTAGTACAAACGCTACAGTGTTTGAGCGTAATTGAGCAACAAACAAACAAACAAACAAAGGGATATACAACATTAAATTTACATGTAGGAAGTAGTTATAAGTATAAACCAACTTAGGTGCGCTTCCGCTAGTTTCCTTAAATATTATAGTTCAATATTTTAATGATCCTTCATTTTGCATTTTCTGCACCAGAAATCACACAATTTAATACTTATGGCTCACAATATGTGAGGTAAAAAACAGTTCCTAAAAATATAGGCTAATACCAAGTTTCCACTTTCTATGTTTCTTGGTTTCTTATCCACCCCAATAGGTAGAGTCCGTTCTCCATAGGAGTTGAGATAGCTGTCAGCAGAAGATGTTAAACAGTAAAAAGGAAAACATAATGAAAAGCTAATTGTTTGTTGTGAAATATTGTAATACTAAGAGTGAAAACAAATATCAACAGATGATCTTGTAGGTCCTATTGTCTGGTGAATTGATACATTAGAGTAGCTTTCACTACCTGACAATTACTTACACTCCTACTGCAGTTGGGGTATATTCACAATATATAGTGTGTCAGGTCCACTGTGGATGTAAGAAAAATAGTTTATGGTGCACACACTAAAGATTTCCCTCGATTATTATTTAGTCTAAATTTTCTTGTTTAATTAAGTTTAAAGTTGCACTCCTCAGTAGTTACAAGGTCTGATGCATTATGCTCGACTATTTGATTTTAAAATTATGACAAAACAAAATATCGTAGAATACATGTGATTGAAATCTATTATTATTTAAATAGTCGGCTATGTGCTGTTGCTTGCTGTAGACCAATTTGATAAATATTTTCGATGTATCCTCTTCAAAAGTGGGTCTTTTTTCCACACTCGATTTCACGACATACTGTAGAACTGTCTCGAAATCCTCCAACACCTCTTTCAACGTCAGGACGCTTTCTTGACTCTCCTCTTAGTCATCTTCATTCTCTCAATTCCGTACTGGAGCCACCGTTCACCGTTCACTGTGGGTGGCTTCCTCTGGTGAGATAGGCGTTCCGACTTCAGTGACAGAATGGTCTAAAGTGTCACTCTCGCAATAGATTGGACTACTGATGAAGGGGAGATCAGGATTTTAATCCCAGTTGGGTGGTTTTTATTAATGTGTTTCTACTCTCTCTCTCCACGCCAATACAGGCACACCTCATCTCCATACAACCTTTCTCATTCCTAATACATTATAGTATGTTTATCCCTAACAGGTAGCAGGACTAGGTGTAAACACCAACAATAAAACTTCACAGACCACGTCGATAGGATCTTTAATTTCAAAATAAATGTCATTGACGAATTATAGCAGTTCCTCCGGTCACATTACATCCTCTTTATCGAAAGTCACATGTCCAGCAGCTGAGCCAGCATGTTGGAAGAATTTGTGAATAGTGGCAATTGCCACACTTCTCCATGCCTTGTCGGAAAAAGGTAAGCCATACTGAAAATTGGCCAGTCTGGCGTTGCTTGGTATGAACCTTAAACCTGTAAGGTGGGGTACAATGGTTAACTGCACTCAGCCTCCCGGAACTACTCTCCATTGCCCTCTTGCTATCAAGATGTAAAGTTAAATGTTGGTACCAGTGAGCCTATTGGTATCAATGAACAACTAATAACAAGGAGATGGGAGAAAACAAACTTTGCTATAAGTTAGGTACTATAAAAATAACTATGATTAAAAATATGTTTGAATCATCCACACTATGTATTAGGTAATAATCATTATTCCCTTCAGCCTCTATAAAAAATTCAATGTTTTATTGTTTTTGGGGAAATTTTCTTGAAAATGTTATGTTCTGGGGAAATATTGGAGCTCTGAACATATTCTGCACCCCTGCCCATGGCAGTAGTCTGGCAGTCTTTGGTGCACGGCTTATAAAGTTCATATGCTAAGCTAATCCCTTTCTATGTCTTCTGGTTTAGGATATCTCATCGGGTGATTTAGGATATAGAACTCACAATATAATTTTATGGACAATAAAGCCGAGATGCACAGACCAATATTCATTCAGGCACGTACATATACGCTAAGTAGATATTTCTTTTTTAGTTTTTGTATTAACTGAAGTATTGGTCATCTGGTTGAATACAAATGTCTGGCTCACTAATGTATATATAATTAATAAACACCTTATTTCACATGTTTCTACAGTGAGACTGAAGTATTTTGAAGTAGCCCGCACTGTTAGCTAAGTGGCCAAAGGCGCTTGGGTATCAATATAGGTAAAAGTATAAAATTTTACTCCAGAACTGCACAGTTTTAGGCATCCCTCTAAGTTCCTTTGTAAAGTTTATTAGTCTTGAAGTTACATGGTTATCACACAAATGTATATAAACATTTTTTTTATAATTTATTTGTTTAAGCTGTCTTTCAATGTTAGAATACATATTATATTCGTCAGAATATTTATCTAGGTGAATGTAAGATCATATCAAGTAAAGATGTTGAACATAACCTATGTGTATGTTTTAGTTATTAAAGCAACACGATTTGTCTACTAATAGTAATACATAACAACCAACAGAAAATATAGTTTTTTTTATATTTAAACTGAAATGTATTATGTAATTACTTTTTTGTATTTGGAGTTGATTATGTGATTAAATAAGATGGAAATATTTGAATTGAAAAATACGTGTGATCACGCAGTTTAAGACATATTATTTAAGAACATACATTTGATGGTCCTTAATAGGAAACATATAGCTCATTTATTTAATGTACGTACAAGCTATACCCATGTCAAATTTCAGCACAAGAGGTACAGACAGGGTTTTGGGCTTGAGTTAGTGTAAACACGCAAACAAGATTTCATGCTAGCTACTTGTAGGATGATCATATTAATTATTTTACCTAATGATTTAGGTTACTTTTATAAGGTATGTTTTGAATAGTGAATAAAAAAATTTAGAAGTGGCTATCTTTATAAAATTGGCTATATATCACTCTATGTAATTTATTTTTGAAAATGTATTATTTGCAAAGTTATGTTGTTATATTGTTGTAGTAAATTGAAAGAAAATAATATATTAAAGCTAGTTTTGAAACAACTAAAAGATAAGCCTATATTTTTATTAGCAACATGCTACAATTTGAAGTAAAATTGTATTTAAATAATTGTTTTTATTAATTGTACAGGCTGCATTAGTACGATCAAGTGGAGGAACAATTGGTGCAGTTTTATTGACTCCCTCATTCAGGTAGTTTTATTCAATGAAGGTGAAAGCTCACAGGATATATATCTACCTGTTGATATTCAACAAGTTGTTATACACCCATCTCTTCATGCAGAACCACAAGGTAAGTTTATTATTTCATCACATTCACACATGTAGGTATTTATTAGTTGTTCCATTGGGTATATATATATATTCGAAGAGTAAATTAATGAAAATCTTAATCCAAATTAATATATTTAATAAAGATATAAAAACAACTATCAACAAGGTGAACTATAAGTAGTTTATAATGAAATTGGAAGGAAAAATGATCACATAACTGAGGGACCAAGACAAATAGATAAAATTAAACATAGTCTCAAAGAGATAGTTAACGAAGAAATTATGGTTTAATTCAATATTTTCACTTAAGATGGGAATGCAGGGAAGAATCTCTGTCAAGGGTGTCCTGGAACTTAACAACAACTTTTTACCTTCTTTTAAGAATTTGTCATCTGATGCAGCTATGCTCATGACAGCTATTCAAGAATTGTTGATATCAACACGAGAAGATAATTAAACTCAAAATTTATGTAAGAGCATTTTTTTTTGCTAAAAAAAACTGCAAGAAAATCCTGCGCTTCTCTCCCGTTCCCGACAACCGCTAGATGAAAAGTCAAGCAATTGTTTTTCACAACTATATTATCTATTTTTAAATTTCAGAGTAAAGTTTTATTTAAATTTACTGAACAATTTTTTTTAAAATAATAATAATATTAATAGTAATAACAACCTTTATTTATCTGGTGAATTTAAGGCGTTATATAAGACATGATAAATTGCTTAACCGTGCACTCAAAGGGGAGTCTAGATGATAGATGACGAGTAGCGTTATCTAGTTTGTTCCAAGCCTGTGATGCCAGGACAGTGAAAGAACGAGCATATGTTTGAAATCTATGTATGGCAATAGACATCTAAAATCTATACATTTTTCAAATAAAATTTATATATATTACAATGTAAGGACTTAAAACTCTTATTATTTTATTTTTAAAATTTGTGTACAGTATGTAATACACCATAAAACTTAATGCAATTAACATGAATAGAAACAACTAATTTATAATCATATCACTACACATATTCTTTGTTTGATTTTAGATTATAGAGCTGTCTATGAAAAGGTGACAGGAATCATTAGAGGAGGTGGAGTGGAAATTCTGGGCTTAAAGACTTCGCATGCGGATATATTTAAGAATAATGAAGCTTGTGTTAAACTTGAGAGTTTTAAGTTTGTATCACATTCCAACCCTAGACTGCAGGTAAAAATTAGACTTAAGTTTGTTAGTGAATGGCATTTATAACAGGGATAAACTGATTTAAAAATAAATTGCTTTATATTTGGACTACAGTATAAATAACACCAAATACTGTCAATCAAATCACGTATTTTGCTATTAAGACTCACTCAGAATATCCATTGCAATTTAATTGCTATAGTAGTTAAAAGTAACGCCAGATAGTTGGGTTTATGAACCAAAACTTTATATTCATCTGGTCTAGTTTACCATTGAAGGGAGTCTTGGAGATTAATATGTCTGGGTGGTAACCTCTACTATCGGGACACTTAGTAAATAAGGTTAGTTATTACAAATGGAAATAAAAACGAGCACACAAATATTTTAAAAAATAAATGAGGGATTTATATACATAGATATAAAAAATAATCTAAGAAAATACACACGACCTTGACATAGTTTAATATTTTGTGAAAGTTTAATAAACATAACAATACAGGGTGTTCGGAAACTCATATGCCAAAATGCACATATAGTTTGTTTGAACCAAAGTAATACAAAATCCCTGTGGATCTACATCTGGGAAACTGTGATAATATAATTTAATTGTGGTCGAAGTTTTGGTGTACAGTACCTGGAGAGCAAAGCTGACAAGCATGTGTACAAAAAGTTGCATAGGAGTTAGGAAATAGCGGCAATCACTTTCTGTGTTGTAGGAGCATTTCTAGATGGAATGGTGTGTTGTTTACTTGTAGTATGTTCTGCTGCTCTACTCCAAGATGTCGAGGTGTTTAGTGCCACACTCCTAACTCATATGCAAATTGTTGTACATGCATGCTTGATATCTTTGCTCTCCAAGCGCTGTACGCTGAAATTTGAACACAATATAATGTTACTAGCATAATTTTCTGGGTGTAAGTTTATAGGGATTTTGTTTTACTTTTGGTTCAAATAAGTAATATGTGCAGTTTAAGCGTTAGTTTCCGAACACCCTAAATAGCAGTACAAAAATTATACATATATTTTAAAAAGGCTTATGATTAAGTTAAAAGGAACAGATAATATGAAATTTGACTTAAATTTGGAATACCCAAAGACTTGTAAAGATGATATAGCAGTGTATGGGCCAGATGTCACTTATAAGATATTTTTGAAATATATAACAGATTTAAACAAGGAGATAAGTCATTAATAGGAATGTCACGTTAGTATATTGAGCTGTGCTACAATTTTCGTAGCCTTTAAACCAGTAAAGAAAAACTGATGCCTCTACTCATGGGACACTGGTGTGGGTGTTAATTATTGTGATAAAAACTAAAAGTTATCTTTATAAATGTTTCAACCACAAACTAAGCACCCTTAAATATTCATCATTTTTATTCTAATTAAAGTGTTAGTGATTGAAATATATTTATGTCTAAGCACATAGCTTATAAATTTAGCTTTCAATTAGATAAATAACTTTAGACCAGTTTAATTAGTAAATTATTTTAAAATTTGAATGCCTATATAATTTTACGCACTCGAGTCCAAACTCCCTGGGACAGAGGCCAATAGATGCCAATAGATGCGAAAAAATAATAATATCATAGCGATATGTTAAAACAGAAAACTGTAAGTGTTGGTAAATAAAGGAAAGAGAAGCGGCAGTTCCTTCTGGAGGTATTTACAAACATGTAAGATAAGCTCTAGTCCAGCAGGTCAGTGTCGGTTCACTTCCACTGCCACCCTTCCCGCTTTCAACAACCCATGTTACAATCACTACCAAGACATTATATAGCCTCACAAGGTCTTTCTCATTCTCAAGAGAGTTTGCTTGTCGAATGTGAGACCAAAGAAGGCTTAGATTTAACACCTCTTCCAAACTAAGAGGAATACATAGTGGAAGAATGTAAATTATATTTATGTATTTATTTTTGGCATTGATGAGAATCCCAGATTATAATTACCGCTTTTTGACCCTGGGTTAAATCTCTACTGCAGTTAATCCCCATTCCAGTAAAACAATAGCATACGCCATTTTATTTAATAACCACAATAGTAGTTCCGTTTTATGCAATTTTTAAAATGCCATAGTGCGTTGTGGGTATTTAAGAGAAACCAGGGCGCCAAATTTTGTGTTGTGACTGTTTCTATAATAACACAACGCGTCCTGGAAATTGTTTTCTCTCTCTCAATGAGCGTTTTCCAAGCGTTTTAGGTTTTAGATCTTCTTAAATACTTCTCTGAAATAACAGTATTATTTTTTTAAATGTGTAAATGTATTTATATGTTCAGTGATTAAAAAATCTAATCTTAGTATGTTAATCTTTAAAGAAAAATGAAAATAAAACCTGAAATTCTATAATCAATTAAAAAAGATTTAAGTCACACAATGAAATATATTACAAAACTTAATTAAGATATTAATTTATATTTTACTCAAAAGTTAATTGGTTTTGATAAATAATTGTGAGACGAACAAATAAAAAGGTTTTTATTGATTAAAACAGAATATTTATGTAAGATTGACATTAATAACAATGTATTTATATTTGTCTAGAACCAATATGTTTGTTTTAGATGTTGGATCAGTTTTTAGAGGTCACCTTGCAAATAGTTAATGAAAATATACATCCAGCTTCTAAGAACAAATCTGCTATAGTCGAGTTAGAAGATCAGTTTCCCTTTGAACTCATTTCACAACATATAAAAACAAAGACAAAAGATTTTCCGGTCTTTAAGGTAAGAAAACCTTTGTTTATATAAAATACTGAATTTACCATTTATAGATTGGTTAAAAAATCTTTATCAAAAAGTATCATTAGGTTTTTTCATTAGTAAGTATTATGTGTAATTTATTTCATTTATTTCTTATTGAAATATATTTCTTATAAATGTAAGTACTAAAGATAAGAATAATATATTTTTAAATATACCAAAGTTGCTTTATGAAAAGATATAAAAAAATTTGAATTAGTTAAAGGAATGTTTACTCAAAATTTATACACATAGTTGAATATCAAGAATAAAATCGTGTTCATTATGTCCTTATAATCTGAAAATTACTTTGTTTAATTTGCTTTTCAATTGAAAATATAATTTATTGTAAAGTTTCTTAAATAAAGGTTTGAAATATACTGAGAAAGCTTTAAAGTAAGCCAATAACAATTTATATCAAACAGGGATTGATATAAAAGATTTATAGATACTTTATATATAATCAAAAATGTATAAATACTTTTATTTTGACAAAATTTTATGTCACACTCACAATGTATTGACAATGTATTTGGATTATTTGGGTGTTTTATTCTTTTTGAGGTGAGAGCATTTATTATGTAGTTCTATTTAATAGAAATCAATGGTTGCTTGCAATGGTGAGCACGTGTGAATCAGCCAAGTCTAGTTTGTTGGTTATGGTACATTTGCCATTTGTTCAGACCCTGGACGGACAGAATGAATTATTTTGAATCTTTTTCCAAGAAAAATAACTTAAAAAAAAATACATCTCATTTTATTCTAGAATTTTAATCTCATTATTATCGTGGACACTTATGCAGACAGAAGACACGTAAAAATAATCAAAAGGTATATGATTTTCTGGTCCAACCAGTAGTAAATTTTCCTCAGACATAGCTTTTTATGTTTTATGTAGATGTTCTAAAACATTTTGCTGTGGAATAATATCTAAGTGAGTAAATTATTTCAAACATAAAAAATTAAATATAAAAAAAATATGTTTAAAAAAATTTAATATTTAGTTTTGATTCTTAATAAGCGCATTCATAATAGATCAAACTTGTTTATTAAAAAATGATTGGTGAATGAATGACTGGGAATTGATTCATTTTTCTCAAACAACATTATAGCAACAATAGGATTATTTTTTAAATGACTAACTAGACCTCTCTTACTCTCACTTTGTAGATATTACTAGTTTCAAGGATAGTGTGCCTGACTCTCCTCTCTAACTCTCAATTAGTAGATAATACTAGTTACAAGGATAGTGTGCCTGACTCTCGTCTCTAACTCTCACTTTGTAGATATTACTAGTTTCAAGGATAGTGTGCCTGACTCTCCTCTCTAAATCTCACTTTGTAGATAATACTAGTTACAAGGATAGTGTGCCTGACTCTCCTCTCTAACTCTCACTTTGTAGATAATACTATCTAGAAGGATATTGTGCCTGACTCTCGACTCTAACTCTACCTTTGTAGATAATACTAGTTACGAGGATATTGTGCCTGACTCTCGACTCTAACTCTACCTTTGTAGATAATACTAGTTACAAGGATAGTGTGCTTTACACATCTCTCTAACTCTCACATTGTTGATAATACTTGTTACAAGGATTGTGTGTCTGACTCTCCTCTCTAACTCTCAATTTGTAGATAATACTAGTTACAAGGATAGTGGGCCTGACTCTTGAATCTAACTCTAACTTTGTAGATAATACTAGTTACAAGGATATTGTATCTAACTCTCCTCTCTAACTCTCAATTTGTAGATAATACTAGTTACAAGGATAGGGTGCCTTACTCTTCTCTCTAACTCTCACATTGTGGATGATACTAGTTACAAGGATAGTGTGCCTGACTCTCCTCTCTTACTCTCACTTTGTAGATAATAATAGTTATAAGGATAGTGTGCCTGACTCTCGACTCTTAACTCTCACTTTGTAGATAATGCTAGTTACAAGGATAGTTGCCTGACTCGCCTCTCTAAGTCTCACATTGTAGGTAATTCTAGTTACAAGGATAGTGTGCCTGACTCTCCTCTCTAACTCTCACTTTGTAGATAATACTTGTTACAAGGATAGTGTGCCTGACCCTCGACTCTTAACTCTCACTTTGTATATAATACTAGTTACAAGGATAGTGTGCCTGACTCTCAACTCTTAACTCTCACTTTGTATATAATACTAGTTACAAGGATAGTGTACCTGACTCTCGACTCTTATCTCTCACTTTGTAGATAATACTAGTTACAAGGATAGTGTGCCTGACTCTCAACTCTTAACTCTCACTTTGTAGATAATGCTAGTTACAAGGATAGTGTGCCTGACTCTCCTCTCTAACGTTCACTTTGTAGATCATTCTAGTTACAAGGATATTGTGCCTGACTCTCCTCTCTAACTCTCACTTTGTAGATAATACTAGTTACAAGGATAGTGTGCCTGACACTCTTCTCTAACTTTCAGTTTGTAGATAATGCTAGTTACAAGGATAGTGTTCCTGACTCTCTTCTCTAACTCTCACTTTGTAGATAATACTCGTTACAAGGATAGTGTGCCTGACTATCGATTCTAACTCTCACTTTGTAGATAATGTAACACAACATGTTAGCCAACATGATACCAACAATTTGTGATACAATATAAACGCATTCTAAACACGTTGGTCAACATGTTGGTGTTGGGAGAGCCGGTCTGAGAGAACAAGCTGTGTTGGATTGTGTTGGATCACTATTTGGAGATAATAAACAACCAACCCAACATTTTGGCTGACTTGGGAGGTTCTGCGCATGTGCGATCGAGTTAAATGAGTCTTTAACTTTGTTGAAGCACGTGTTCTATTTTCAGATTAGTTTAACTTTTAAAATTGGGGTTTGCATAGTTTTGTGATCATGGAATGGAACTAGGCTAATACAGCTAAACTAATAGATTTATATCAAATTTATTCGGTTATTTGTGATGTTACATGTGTACAAAGCTACCAACTCCACTTTAGGTAGTTTATTATTCCCATGTACACACCTTCAATTCGGCGTTGAGCCAAAAAACTTTGAACGCCCTACCGTTTTCTAGTTTTTGGTTTATTCTGCAAGAGCATACTTCTTTTCAACACACTAAATGAAGAAATGGCAAGTAATATATTATTATCCATGGCTGTAAATGTGTAGACTGATTAAAAAAAGGTGGAGGGCCCAGGATGTTGGTCCAACCAGTTGACGAGAATAATCACAAATTACTTTTCCACATGTCTTGTCTCTCAACAGGTTGGGTCAAACTTCTTATATGATAAACAAAGATTCACTCTCATTATGAAGTTAGGTTTGGTTGAAAGGATTATTTGCCTGACTCCTCTTGTTGGCAAAGTTGATTATAATTATAGTGTACAGATTGATTAAAAAGATAGTGTACAAGTTGATTAAAAAAGATAGTGTACAAGTTGATTAAAAAAGATAGTGTACAGGTTGTTTACAAAGATAGTGTACAGGTTGATTACAAATATAGTGTACAGGGTGATTACAAATATAGTGTACAAGTTGTTTAGAAAGATAGTGTACAAGTTGATTACAAAAATTGTGTACAATTTGATTACAAAGATAGTGTACAGGTTGATAACAAAGAAAGTGTACATGTTGTTTACAAATATAGTGTACAGTTTGATTACAAAGATAATGTACAGGTTGATAACAAAGATAGTGTACATGTTGTTTACAAATATAGTTTACAGGTTGATTACAAAGATAGTGTACAGGTTGATTACAAAGATAGTGTACAAGTTGATTACAAAGATAGTGTACAGGTTGATTACAAAGATAGTGTACAGGTTGATTACAAATATAGTGTACAGGTTGATTACAAAGATAGTGTACAAGTTGATTACAAAGATAGTGTACAGGTTGATTACAAAGATAATGTACAAGTTGTTTACAAATATAGTGTACAAGTTGATTATAAATATAGTGTACAGGTTGATTACAAAAATAGTGTACAGGTTGATTACAAAGATAGTGTACAGGTTGATTACAAAGATAGTGTAAAAGTTGATTACAAAGATAGTGTACAAGTTGATTACAAAGATAGTGTACCTGACTCCCATCTTGAAGTTAAGTAGTTAGTTAGATTTAAAAAGTACTCATCTGTTCCAGAAAGGACCAAAGTTAGCATATTCACTCTCATGAATCCATTCGACAAATCATAATATTATTTAAAAAACATTACTATACTGAGTTTCTGTCACTTTTTGCAACCGTATTTTTACAAAAAACAATTTACAAAAACAATAGGCCGAGATGCCTAGGCAAATAGATCTAGAACACTACTAAAATAAATTCACCATCATTTTGTTTTTTATTTCTCTGGAAAAAATTATCTATATAAAAAGGGTATATTTTTAATTTACAGATTATCTTCTTATTTTATTATTTCATATTTGCTTTTCGCTGCACCACAACAATTTGGATTTACAAATTCAAGTCACCAAGTTTTTTTAAGGACATTACATTTATGGCAATCTAGAAACCCTCCCCCTCCCAAGGGGAGTCAGTTGATCCTATATCCCTATTGGTTGTACATAGAGATGTGAAACGGTAAAGATCCCCTATACTTTTTTCGGAAAATTTTTCAAAAATAAAATTTAGGGTTGGTCTGACATTAAATGTGTAGATAGGTTGGGGGGAAACGCGACGTGATGTACCTGCAATGTAGGCCTACTGGTTTCCAAAACATGATATAATAGACATGCGATGTAATGGTGCCCACCCAAATCAGGAGTTTCTCCCGGTGTAAAGAGACTCAAGACTGTAGATTTGACTTAGTAAAGCGGAAAACAGGGTTAAGGTTTAATGTTTTAAATTAAATATAAAAGTGTTTGTATTCATCAAACAAAATAAAATACAAATTTAAAAAGGAGATATGTAATGAGATAGCCGAAATGGGACTAAACATTAATTCGGTTTCTTCATATTTATATCTTAAAGAACAATACGATGTTTATCAATTGCTTTTAACATAAATTCCTCAATTAATTTATCGTAATTAACTAATGAAGCCAATTATTGTTAAATGTACAAAGTCATAAATTATTCCAAGGGCTTTTGGTTTATTGTAGGCATATTTCTTAGTTAGTTTATATATGCCCAATAATGACAGTGCTTGTGTGTAATAAATATCTTTCTAATCATATTTTTATACTAAATTTGTTGTTTGATATATAATAATATATCACTATTTATTTTAAACTCAAAGTGCATGTCATCTTATTAAATTGCAACCGATAAAGATATACCATGAGCACGTTTATGCTAAATTATATATAGGACAAAATAAATAATGTGTGTAAAACTAAAAATAAAATACTAGGGTTTAATTACAAATTTTATGTAAATCTGGTTTGTTAACAAGGACTAGCTAGGTGATGGTGCAAACGATCTATTACGTACTTAGGGAGTACGTCGAGGACAGGTTCAGTTCATTCCCATTTATTTATTTTGAGAAAAAAAACACCTATTTAATAACTTCTATTGTATTTTAACTGAAGATTCATCCGAATCCAAATACTTGTGTCTAAAAGTTCCTCAACGTCAAACATACTCAAATATATATTTTTAAAACATACAATTGTTATAAAAAAATATTTATTAATAATCATGTATATTACATAAGCAACAATGTAGTTATTGTAATCAAAATCATAAGCGAACAGGTATTAACTGACGACCGCATCTGATTCCAAGATAAGAAATGGCAGTTTATATCAATTCATATGTAGTGAATTAACCCATATTTGGTTTAACGATCTTTATTAGTGTTGATTTGTAATATTATAATCTTTGATGAATGGACTAATTTTAAGATTATAATATAACAAGTGACTATAACAAAGATTAATATTAATTTTTTTTATACAATTTCTAGGACAGTGTGACCAAAGTATCTTTCAACAATGTCTATAAGATCCGCTCATTAAACTCAGATATCGGACTTATAATCACCTCTATCAAGAGCTTAGAGAAATTTCTTGGTTTATGTGATAACAGTTCCAGCTTTATATTGGCCAGAAGTATTGGTAAACAAACTCCAAAGATCAGTGATGGTCTAGTGGTGGTCATAGAGCAGCAATTTGACAATGAGAAATTATTACTTTTGAGGAAGGTAAGTTGCCAAATAAACATTATTAATTATTTGTAATTATTTACTATTTAAATAGATCCCATTTAAAAAGAGTTGGTTGAAAGCATTATTCTACCTATATTGACAACATTTTCAACCTAATATGGTTTAGAATTACCAACAAAACAATCCTAAAGATTCCGTAGCTTGTAGAGGTATTGAAAAAATTAAAAAAAGTGCACAGTTACTACCCCTGAGATTTTATGTCACAACATAATACTCAGATACAATCTTATCATGTTCCATTTCTTACTGGTCAAGGAAGTCCATAATGATTTTAGGGCAAAAGTTTTATAGTGAATACTACTAATCAATGCATCCATTATTTTCTATGAGCTTAATCTTCTATTCATTCCATAGCTCAAGATACTCTTAGATACTATACATAACAGGTGCACTGTCCTAACGCATAAGTTAAGCTAATTTGTATGATTTGTGAAGACTGGATTGTTATGGAGTTCGCTTTAAGTGCAATACAGAATAAGTTAATGCGTTAATTTTACTGAATGTGGTGTATTTAAAACTATATAAACTTTAAATTATTGAAAACGTAGAAAACTAGTTTATATGATACTAGCGGGTCTCTGTAGCGATGGCTGCATATTATTGCACTAAAATATATTTTAAACATTTTATTGGAAAAGTATCTATATATTATGCCCTCACTCACTTTTATTTAAAAGTTTACTGGTCAAAGGCTATCAAATTTCTTGGATATATAGTTTTCAGTGTTTAATTTGAATCAAAACGTATATTTTCCCCCTTCACGCCCCAATGAGAAATTTAAAACTACCCCTCTCCCAGATCTGTATCTAGTCGTTCCACCAAACCTTTCACGTAATGTTTGAGCTGGTATTATTTTAAAACAAAGACAAATATTTTATTTACCAATATACAGCTATACACCAACCATGGTATCCATGGTGATGTAAACAAAGAATGACTGTACAAATGGACCACTGCCCACGCTAAAGGAAAAGATGGAACATTGGGTTTTAGGTTTAGGCCACTATTTTTACCGTCATCTTGATTCCCTAATATTTAAAATGAGTGTTCGTTTGTCAAAATCTGTTCTTTCATTTCGTCGTAATTTCTATTACTGGGAACGGACTTATCATATAATAAATATTAAGATATATGTTAGAGAGAGTGATAAAGTGTGAGTGTGAAAATGAGAACGTGAGTGTAAGAGACTGAGAATGAGCATTTAAGAGAGATCGAGTGAGTGTGAGTGAGTGATAGTGATAGAGAAATACTGGGAGAAGAGAAAAAATTGTGTGTGTGGGAGGAAAGAGAGAGTGTGTGTTATAGAAAGAGCGTGTGAGAGTAAGTGAAAGAGGGAGTGTGCGTATGTGTGTGTGTGTGTGTGTGTGTGTGTGTGTGAAAGTGAGAGTTTAAAATTTGAGACCAATAGTGTGTGAAAGATAGAGAAAATGTGAGGGAGAGTTTGAGAGAGAAATTTAGAGAGGGAGAGATTCGTTGTGAGACAGAAAATTAGATTGAGAGAGAGTTATTGAAAGAGTTGAATTGTTAATTATGGGAGCAAGTTTGAGAGAGAGAAAGTGTGTTTGAGGGACAGAATGGGTTTGATAGATAGTGAGATAGAGAGAGTGAGATTGAGTTAGAGAGATAATTTTAAATAGAAGGAGTTTGAGTACTAAGGATAATGTGAGATAAATTGTGTGATAAAGAGTGTATGTGAGGGTAGAGAGTGTGTGAGAGAGAGGGATGAAGTGGGAGAGAGAGGATGAGAAAATATAATATTAGAGAGAGAGTTTTATAGAGTGAGTGTTTGTGTGTATGTGTGTGTGAGGGGCGGGAAAGTAAAATAATGTATGAAATCGTGGGAGAGCCTGATAGAAAGAATGCGAAAATATAGATGTGGTACTCAAACATTACGGTACTTTGAAATATCATTCCCTCAAAATTAAGTGTCATCAT